>VDFB02109197.1:0-61127 GCA_007258455.2 Sequoia sempervirens | reverse complement strand
TTTTCCATCAGGTGTAAAACTCCATAGTCCTACTTTGAAGCTTAGTCTTGTGACTATGTTATGACACCATCCACTGTTCTTATCTGATTGTTGACTATGGCAGTCCTAACATTGAACGAGAGCACATTTGTGGTTAGCATTTTGTCAAACATTTTGCGTGCTTCCTCAATTCTACCGCATTTACCATACATTTCAGTAAACCCTTTTTCCACAAAGACCTCGAATTGATATCTGGTTCTAATTATCTGTCCATTAATTTCCTTGTCACGTTCCAATGCTTCCAAGCCAACACATGCAGAGAGAAAACAGGCCAAAGTGATCAAATTTGGCTTCACAACTGTAAGCTGCATTTACCTAAAAAGATTGAAAGATTCATTACAAAACCCATTCTGAACAATCCTGAAAGCAATGCAGTCTATGCTACCACATTTTGTTGCGGCATCTCTTTAAAGAGCCGCGGCGCTTGATCCAAACATCCATCGTGTGCATATCTTGATATAATTGCAGTCCATGAAAGTGCGTTTAGGTGAGACATTTTGTCAAACATTTTAGGCGCATACTTAAGATTGGTTCACTTGGCTTAGATGATATCAATTCTGGTATGTATGTAGAGATGGCGTATAAATTCTGTCAGAATGAGGTGGGCGTGGGGTAGTTTGTCTCGTGGAAGGACTCTGTGCTTTACGCATCACTGCAGAAGGCAAGCATATGTGGTAAGTCTATGAGGGTACAATGAAGGCATCGACTTTGCCATGTTTTATAAGCAAAACCATTTTGTTAAGTCATTAATTTGCATACCCCTTATCTAAATTACTCTGATCTGGGATCCAATTTTAAATTTAGAAATTGAAGCCTTGAACATGATTTGGATATATATGACATTATAACGAATGAAAATAACAGTAACTGATTTAATGTGTGGATCGGCAGTGAGAACCTAAAAGTCCTGCGCGTATGTGACAACGGTATTTCTGAAACATCCATCGTCACAGAATTAAACGAATGCCCACAATTTCTGTTTATATTTACACGTCTTAAGGCCCAAATAGGCCCTTTTTACAATCCAATTTACAGCAAACTCTCAATAACTCACTGTAATCACGATTTCATCATCAGCAAGAATAAGCCCCCTGTTGGTTTCGTCTTCTCATTCTGCTACCCCATGACGAGTTATCTCCTGATCCCCTTCTAATCAACTCCATCAGCTGAGCTTCCCACACGTGACTACTCCCTAATCTGCCTTCCAACTCCCCTACAGTGAACATGTTCTGAAGTCTCCAGTCGTAATCCTGGCGGAGGAGAGGATCCGACAGAGTCTCATAAGCTTTCTGAACTTGAAGAAACAATCTGCTACACTCTTCTTTTTCTGCAGCTGGGCAGACATCAGGATGGTATTTAAGAGCCATCCGACGACATGCGCTCTTTATATCACGTGCACTCACGTCAGGGGAGACACAGAGAACATCATACAATGAAGAAGAAGAAGAGAAGGGAACGTTTGGAGATTGAAATGCCCTAATAGATGTCGAATGCTTTGGCCTTGTTCCAATTTTAACCCGGGAAATTCCAGCAGAAGCACACTTGGTCATAAGAGGGGATGCCTGTAAACCTTTAATTGATGCACTGTACTCCATGAATCTGTCGTAGAAAGCTTATGATTGATCAGCAAGAACAATTTTGCCTGTAAATATAGATATTGTACGCAAACTCGAAATAAATTGGATTGAAGAAACAAGTCTTGGTTTAGTGAGGAGGATAAGCAATTTGGAGAATTTATATAGACAGAAACCAAATTGGGGGTTTCGGAGAAGGATACGAAACGCATAAAAGTCGTCGGAATTGATCGATTCTAGAAATAAACGGTGGGCTTGTATACTTCACCCCGCCGTCACATCCTATCGGTGTGCGCGTACATTTTTTTCATCATTCTAGAAACATTGAGCTTTCGAGATTTCAATTGATTTGTTTCCCTACTCTCTGAATTTCTCCACACGTCAAATACAGGCTTAATATCCAAAGATGACACGTCAACACGGATTAAATACCCAGAACTTCGTTTGGATGACACGACAAGGTTAGAGTTATACATCTGATGCAATAACTTGATTTAATGTTGGAAATGGAGATATGATTGTCTTAAAGAGGTAAGGGAAATAAGTGGGTAGGAGATAGTATGAACACTTGAACGTGATTAAGTGAGGAGAAAATTATTTAATTAGAATAACAAATGAGGGCACGGAAGTAGAATTTGGAATGCTAAATATAGAGTTATGTTTTAGAAAACATTCTACAAATTTGTAAATGAGGAAATGTGAAGTGAAAAGGAAATGCAAATGAATAAAATAAATATGAGATTAATATGTTTGGTATCAATATTTTTAATAATGAATGTAGATAAAAAATATATATAATCGAAGAGAAGCGAGTGTATGCGGGTGTAAGTAGGATTAGAGCTATTATAATTTAGTTAGAGAAAAACATGAGTAAATAATTATATTAAGCTGAGGAAAGCTAGAATTGTTGAAATAACAACAATCTAGAGATAATAGTAGATAAAGAGATTGTGTGTTTGATATAGTTACTCAAAATAAATGAAGAATATGAGTAGAAATTGGATGAAACTTGAAAAGGTAAAATGTGAATAATGTGAAGATTAAGTTAAAGATAATTGATAGATTGTAAAAATAGACTGGATAGTTGAAGTAATAATAGATGAATGTGTAGAAGAAAGAAATATGGTGAGAAAAGATAGAAGTCCAAAAGTAAAGAACAATGTAGAAGTTATGAAAGTACAAAAGGTAATGGAAAGATGTAGGATAGCAAAGAAGAAATTGTAAAAGGTATAATTCTAAGAATAAGTGGAAATAGTGATAGAGAACACAATGAAAGTGTTTGGAAGACAGAAAAATGTATTGATTCATACCACAATAGCAAAGAAGATGGACATCAAGGGAAATATGACATATAATCTTGTGGTAGATATGGAATAGTAGAATATGTGGTGATTGTGATATTTTCGAAGGATGACAATAGATAGATAGAAGTAGTTGCATTTGGGATAGTAGTAAATAGAATGGATCTATAAAATATAGGAATAGTAAAAGAAGGGGATTAGATTAGCAAAAGAGAATTAGTTCTAGATGAGTCGAATGGAAGATGAAAGAACATTTGAGGGTAAATGTAGGTGTAGATAAAACGTGGAACTTAGATTATGTCCTAGTTCCTTGCTTGAACTAATAGAGGTGGAAGGTAATTTAGAAACATTGAGTTTATCCCATAAGCCTATTCATGTTTCAAGAGTGCGGTAAGGTTGGTTTACCATAATAAAGGGTGATTCTATCACTTAGCCCTTATTTGTCATGATTATTCATACAAATCACTTACCAAGTGTGTTTGATGCAAAAGCATACTAGGCCAACAACCCATCTTGCATCAATTAAAATATTTCTCTTGATTTAATTTTATTTTCCTTTGATTTTTTAATTCCTTTTCCATCCAAGCTCACTCAAGCCAATGGAAAATTCCTTTGGTAACAATATCACACTTATTCATTTTGAATTACATCTTCATCTAAAGCAATCACACACATGTCCATATATTTTTTTCTCATTCTTTTAAATCATTTGACACTATGGTTCGCTAGAGTACTCCAACAAGATCTACGCATTATATAGCATGCCTTAGAACATTTCCCCAAGGTTTAATCGTTTTAGGAGCCTTATTGGTCACCATAGGGGTTGTGTTTAGGATTGTATTAATTATAGAATAATAATTCACATCGCAGGAAACCAAGAACCTTGTACACAAAAGATGCACTACAAAAGGAGGTCTAATTCATTTAAAAAGGAGATAGTAGAGAAAAAAGAAAGAAACAAAGGGAAAGGAGAGATCCAAGGATCAAAATATGTCTAAATATTTCAAAGTAGAGTAGGACGATAAAGAGTAGCCTAAAAAAGCTAATGTTCATAATCATAGCAATTTAAAAGTATTGATATTACATGGTAATCAAACAACTAGATTCTACTAGAATTGTGCCTTGAATATGAGAGAATTATGTTAAACCACAAAATTAGTAGAAGGTACAAATTTTAGAAAGAGATGTTTTAAGTAGAAGTTTAGAGACACTCCATGATTTTTTGAAGCTTCAAATTTCTAGATTCTTGACAATTGAGTATCTACATGGCATCACTTCAAAAATGAAATTTTAATAGTTGTGTATCTGTATGGCATCACTTCACTTCAATAATTAAAACTTAAGACTCGTCATAATTAATTGCAATACAATAATATGTTTTTAATGAAAATACTACTTCTAACAATTACATACACTTCTAATGCTAATACAATAATATAAAATTGAAAAGAGAAACTTAACATTATATTATAAAATATTACCCAAGGAATTTAACCAACTAATAACTTTCTTGAACAATATTAATAATGCATTATTCACTTTCTATAGATCTCTTGTTTCATTAGGAACTAGTAAATTGTTAGAAAAATAGTTCTTTTGATTAATAAATCTCAAGAATTTTTTTAGCTCGCTAGAATGAGACAAAGTCATAAATGGAGACCTCCTCCCTTATATCAATGCAAATGATCCAAACCCACAAATTCAATGACTTAAAAAAGATTTAAACCTTAATTACAATAATAGCAATACCAATTTTAACTACCACACCAAATTCAATAGACTAATTATGTTGATAGACATTTCTTAGTGAGAGGCACTAAATGAAAAAAATAGATTGATGGTTGAAATTAAAAATACTAGCATCAAATAGATCCTAACCATATAATTTATAATAGATATATGATAATGATATTGAGTCTTACCATTTTACAATAAATCCATATTTGTAACATATATTTTTTTTAAATAAATTATTCTTTCATAAATTCAATTTTTTCATTTGATTGTAAAAAAATATCTATTCTATTTATTTTCCTAGTGTTTCTTATACAAAATGGAGACTATGTTAAAGGCGTGATTGTGAAGTGCCTGTGTAATGTGGGCAATGTTTATGATTTATCCTTTCTTTGTGGTGAGCATGCTAGATGTCCCAGGCCAGCATAGGAAACTACTATGTAATCAGACTTGTATTGTGAAACATGAACACACCTACCCTCTACAGAATCAAGTCTAATTCACTGTGGCCTGTTATGTCATCAATTATTGCAAGCTTCAGAGATAAGAGGTAAAATTGTCAATATAAACTGCCGACTATTCACAAAGTTTCATTTTGTATGAAATATTTGTGCAATTTGAAATCATTTGACAAACTTTCATCTTATTTGTACAATTGCCCATTATTTTAGTTTTTGTGTGGTGTGGTTTGAAAAATACAGCAAGCCCGATTGCTTCTGTGAAAATAAGTGCAGTCATACTCCCTAGTGTAAGATAGGTCCAATAGTTTATGAATTGGGGTACCGCCCTGCTCTGTATTTCAATACCGACATGTTTGTGTTTAAGTCAAGAAAATTGACCTACTCACCCCACACACTAAAACTTACCCCTCCCAAAGATTTTGTATGGTAGGACTTTTTGAAGATGTTTTCCAATCTGGTGTAAAAGCCAATAGCTCTTCTTTGCAACTTAGTCTTCACTATGTTATGACACCATTCATTGTTCTGATTTGAGTGTTGACAATGGCAATCCTAACACTTAACGAGATAACATTTGGGGTAAGTATTTTGTCAAACATTTCGCTTGCTTCCTTGATGCTACCCCAATTGCCAGATATTTCCGTAAACCCATTTTCAACAAAGATGTCGAATTGATATCCGCTTCTAATTATTTGTCCATTAATTTCCTTGCCAAGTTCCAGTGCTTCCAAGCTAATATATGCAGAGAGAAAATTGGCCAAAGTGATCAAATTTGGCGTCACAACTGTAAGCTGAATTTATCTAAAAAGATTCAAAGATTCATTGTATAAGCTATTCTAAACATATCCTGAAAGCAGTGCAGTCAATTCGAAGACGTTTTAACCCGAGAAAAGTGACAATGTGTCCGCTAATTTTATTTTGGTATGTAGCAATAACAAACATTATTTTTTCCATAGTTGTATTTGTTTGTATCTATAGTATATATAAGTAACAGTCTTTTTAATATTATTCAATATTTATTGTATTTTCTAGTTTCATATTTTATAAAAATGTTTTAATTGTTTATATTTCATGTTTTAGATAAATTTGAGTATAGACACTTAAAAACATTATAATTGTTTTACGTTATTAAATAGAAGGATTTATTATAGAAGTAAATTTTGATATCTATGGAATTAGTGAATTTGAAATTTACAAATGTGAGAAAGTATCTAATAATAACTATTTTACCATAGTTTTATTTGAAAATCTAATATAGTGTCTCAAATACCATTATCCGTTTCCAAGTACAATTCTTAATCCTAAAGCTTTTACACACACTAGTAGTTTATCAATTGGCATGTGTATCTATTCTATGTAGTTTAGGCATACTCTTTTCTTTGTAAACATTGCATACAATTGGTCAACTGATTCTACAAAGTTTGGTAATTGTAGATGAAGATAGAGGGTTCCAATAGAACACTTATAGAAACAAAACTCGGTACAAGAGTTGTGTTCTAAAAATCTTCCACCAATCTTTTGACTAGGAAAATGATAGTTTTAACTATTAATGTGATAATAAGACAAACTATTTATGTGTTCATTTGCAAATAGACAAAACTTGACAAACGATCATTATTTTGAGAAATTAATGTCTTCTTGAACTTTAGGTTGTTTGGTTATAATGATATGTATGGAATCATTCCTTAAGTATTTAGTTTTTACATGAAATTTATTTTATTTTTCGTTAGTTTACAATAAGAACTGTATTTTTCTCTATAAAAAATTATTTAAAAATAAGTAAAAAAATTGATTAATTTAATATATATAAATTACACACAAGTTTTTTATAAATTTATTGTAAAAACTATAAAATCATTGTAATAATTTTTATCATACAAAGAATCGATTTAAAATGTACATACATTTTCTATTATCTTCTACATTTAAATATGAGAAAATCATCCACTCTTAACATGGTTTTACTGTAATCAGGGCATCACCATTAAACCCATGGATCAATTGCTAGTTATATATCACATTATAACGATTGAAATTAACAGAAAATTAATAATATTGTGGATCGGCTGTGAGTACCTAACAGTGCTGCGCGAATGTGACGATGGTATTTCTAAAACATCCATCAGCGAAGAATTAAAAAACCGCCCACAATTCTTGTTTATATTTACATGTCTAGAAGGGGCAAATAGGCCCTTTTTACAATCCAATTTACAGAAAGTTCTCAATACCCCACTGTAATCACGATTTCATCATCAGCAAGCGTAAGCCCCCTGTTGGTTCTGTCTTCTCATTCTGCTACCCCATGACGAGTTATTTCCTGATCCCCTTCTAATCAACTCCATCAGCTGAGCTTCCCACACATGACTACTCCCTAATCTGCCTTCAAACTCCCCTATTGTGAACATGTTCTGCAGTCTCCAGTCGTAATCCTGGCGGAGAAGAGGATCTGACAGAGTCTCATAAGCCTCCTGAACTTGAAGAAACAATCTCCTACACTCTTCTTTCTCTGCAGCCGGGCACACGTCGGGATGGTATTTCAGAGCCATTCGACGGTATGCGCTCTTCATATCACGCGCACTCATGTCAGGAGAGACACAGAGAACATCATACAATGAAGAAGAAGAAGGGGAAGCTTTTCGAGATTGAAATGCCCTAATAGATGTCGAATGCTTTGGCCTCGCTCCAATTCTAATCCGTGAAATTCTAGCAGAAGCACAGTTGGTCATAAGACGGGGCGCCTGTAAACCTTTAATTGACGCATTGTACTCCATGGATCTGTTATTGGAAGCTAATGATTGATCACCAATAACAATTTTGCCTGTAAATATCGATGGAAATTCAATATTATACCCAGACTCCAAATGGATTGAATTGAAGAAACAAGACTTGGTTTAGTGAGGAGGATAAACAATTCGCAGAACTTATATAGACAGAAACCAAATTGGGGGTTTCGGAGAAGGATACGAAGTGCATAAAAGTCGTAGGAATTTCTGGATTCCAGAAGGAATCGGTGGTCCCATATACCTCTACCCCGCCATCACATCCCATCGGGGTGCGCGAAACATTTTATTCATCCTTCTAGAAACATTGGGCCTTTCAGATCTTGAATTGATTTGTTCTCCTACTCCTGGATTTTTTCACGCGTCAAATACAGCCTTAGTATCCACAGATGACACGATATCACGGATTAAATAGGTAGAACTTCCATTATCGTGGGCCCGACAAGCATTGTTTAATGGCTCGACCACATATATGAGGAGTGACAATATAGAAGTAATTGACGTTAGAGGAAAGTAAGTGGGTGGGAGATAGTATGAACAGTTGGATGTGATTAAGTGATAGAGATTGATTTAGTAAGAAAAACAAATTGGGCACCAAAGTTGAATCTGGAATAAGAAATATAGAGAAGAAATTTTACACATTTGTTACGGAAGTGTCAAGTGAAAATGAAATATGGATGAATCAAATAGATAAATATGAAATTAATATGTTTGGTACAATATTTTTAGTAGTGGATATAGATAACAAAATATAATTGGAGAGAAATGAATATATGTGAGTGTAAGTAAGATTCATGATATTGTAATTTAGTTAGAGAAAAGGGGAGTAATTTTTTTTAAAGTGAAGAAAGTCAGAATTGTAGAAATAACAACAATGACCTAGAGTTGATAATAGATAAAAAGATGGTGTGGTTGGTAAAGTCACTCAAAAAAAATGAAAAATATGAGTGGAAAGTTGATGAAACTTGAAAAGGTAGATTGTGAATAATGTGAAGATTAAGTCAAAGATAGGTGAATAGTCTAAAAAATAGACTAGATACTTGAAGTAATAATAGATGAATGTGTGGAAGAACAAAAATATGGCGAGAAAATATAGAAGTTCAAAAGTAAAGAGCAATGTAGAGGTTATGAAAGCACAAAAGCTAATGGGAATATGTATGATAGCAAAGAAGAAATTGTAGAAGTTATGATTATAAGAACAAGTGGAAATAATGATAGAGAACCAAATGGAAGTATTTGGAAGATAGAAAAAAATATTGGTTTGTACAGTGCAATAGAAGAGAAGATGGATATTAAGGGAAATATGGCATATAATCTTGTGCTAGATATGCAATAGTAGAATATGTGGTGACTATGGTGATATTTTTTAAGGATGATAATAAATAGATATAAATAGTGTTTGGGACAATAGTAAATAATATGGATCTATAAAATATAGGAATGGTACAAGAAATGGATTAGATTGGTGGAAAATAATTAGTTCTAGAGGAGTCAAGTGGTAGATGAAAAAACACTTGAGGATAAATATAATTGTAGGAATAAAAGTGGAACTTAGAGTATGTCGTAGTTCCTTACTTGAGAGAAGTAGAGGTGGAAGAAGTGACATCGAGTTTACCCCATAAGCCTATTCATATGTTGAGAGAGCATTGAGGTTGGTTTACCAACCTCTGGGTGATTCTATCACTTAGCCCCTATTTATGAGAACTATTCATACAAATCACTTATTTAGGGTGTTTGATGTAGGAGCATCCTAGACCAACAATCCATCTTTCATGAATAAAAATATTTCCCTTCAGCTCAATTTTATTTTCCTTTGTTTTTTTGTTTAATTTCCACTCATGCCAATGGAATAATCCTTTGGTATGATATCACATTTATGCATTTTCAATTATGGTTTCGTCTAAAACAATCACACACATGTCCATATGTTTGTTTTTCATTCCTTGATTACTTGACAATTTGGTTTGCTAGACTACTCCATGGATTCTTGAAGTTTCAAATTTCTAGATGTTTGACAATTGTGTATCTACATGGCATCAATTAAACAATTAACGTCTAATATTTGTGTACCTTATCACTTCACTTCAATAGTTAAAACTAAGACTCGTCATAATTAATTACAACACAATAATTTACTTTCAATGAAAATACTACTTCTAAGAATTGCATATACTTTTAATAATAATACAATAATATAAATTGAAAAGAAACTATAAAATATAACACAAAAAATTTAACCAACTAATAACTTTTTTGAACAATATTAATAATGCATTATTCACTTTCTATAGACCTCTTGTTTCATTAGAAACTAATAAGTCAATAAAATACAAGATTTGTTTTAGCTAGCTAGAGTGACTCAAGGTCATAAATAGGGACCTCCTCCCTTGTATTATTGCAAATGGTGTAAGATTGGTTACTGCCAGCAGTAGCGTGATAAGGTTCAATAGCTTATGAATTGGATAACCCCCGGCTCTGTATTTCAATACCGACATGTTTGCGTTTAAGTCAAGTAAATTCACCTGCTTACTCCACACCCTAAAACTTACCCCTCTCATAGATTTTGTATAATAGGACTTCTTGAGCATGCTTTTCCATCAGCTGTAAAAATCCATTGCCCTGCTTTGCAATGTAGTCTTGACTTTGTTATGACACCATCCACTGTTCTTATCTGCGTGTTCACCATGGCAATCCTAACATTGAACGAGATCATATTTGGGGTAAGCATTCTGTCAAACATTTTGCGTGCTTCCTCAACGCTACTGCATTTGACATACATTTTTGTAAGCCCATTTTCCACAAAGACGTCGAATTGATATCCGATTCTAATTCTTTGTCCATGAATTTCCTTACCATGTTTCAGTGCTTCCATGCTAACATATGCAGAGAGAAAACTTCCCAAAGTGATCAAATTTTCCTTCACAACTATAAGCTGCATTTATCGAAAAAGATATCAAAATTCACTGCTTAACCCATTCTGAATATATCCTGAAAGCAATGCAGTCCATGCTACCACATGTTGTTGCGGCATCAAAATAAAGAGCTGCAGCGCTTAATCCAAACATCCCTCGTGTGCATATCTTGCAGCCCATGAAAGTGCGTTTAGGTGAGACATTTAGTCAAACATTTTCTGCGCATACTTAAGCTAGGCGTATATTGCATACATGATAACAATTCTGGTATGTATGCAGAGATGTCGTATAAATTCTGAGAATGAGGTGGGCGTCGAGTAGTTTGCTTCGTTGAAGGACTCTCTGCTAAGTCTATGAGGGTAAAATGAAGGCATCGACTTTGCCATAGCTTATAAGCAACACCATTTCAATAAATCCTTAATTTGCATAGCCCTTATCTAAATTACTCTGATCTGGGATCCAATTTAAATTTAGAAATTGAAGCCTTGAACATGACTTAGATATATATAGCATTATAACGAATGAAAATATATGAAAATGATTTAATGTGTGGATCAGCAGTGAGAACCTAATAGTCCCTGCACGTATGTGACAATGGTATTTATAAAACATCCATCGGCTCAGAATTAAAAAAACGCCCACAATTTTTGTTTATATTTACACGACTAGAAGGCGCACAAATGCCCATTTTACAATCCAGTTTACAGCGAACTCTCATTAACCCACTGTAACACTGTAATCACGATTTCATCATCAGCAAGATTAAACCTCTTCTCGGTTTCGTCTTCTCATTCTGCTACCCCATGACGAGTTATTTCCTGATCCCCTTCTAATCAACTCCATCAGCTGAGCTTCCCACACATGACTACTCCCTAATCTGCCTTCGAACTCCCCTACTGTGAACATGTTCTGCAGTCTCCAGTCGTAATCTTGGCGGAGGAGAGGATCCGACAGAGTCTCATAAGCCTCCTGAACTTTAAGAAACAATCTGCTACACTCTTCTTTCTCTGCAGCAGGGCAGACATCAGGATGGTATTTAAGAGCCATCCGACGATATGCGCTCTTTATATCACGCGCACTCACGTCAGGGGAGACACACAGAACATCATACAGTGAAGAAGAAGAAGAAGAGGAGGAAACGTTTGGACATTGAAATGCCCTAATAGATGTCGAATGCTTTGGCCTTGTTCCAATTCTTACCCGGGAAATTCCAGCAGAAGCACACTTGGTCATAAGAGGGGGCACCTGTAAACCTTTAATTGATGCACCGTACTCCATGAATCTGTTGTAGAAAGCTTATGATTGATCAGCAATAACAATTTTGCCTGTAGATATAGATATTGTACCCAAACTCCAAATAGATTGGATTGAAGAAGTCAGTCTTGGTTTAGTGAGGAGGATAAACAATTTGGAGAATTTATATAGACGGAAACCAAATTGGGGGTTTCGAGGAAGGATACGAAGTGCATAGAAGTCGTCGGAATTGATCGATTCTAGAAATAAACGGTGGGCTTGTATACCTGTACCCCGCCGTCACATCCCATCGGTGTGCGCTGTACATTGTTTTGATCCTTCTAGAAACATTGAGCTTTCGAGATTTCAATTGATTTGTTCCCCTACTCCTGGATTTCTTCACGTGTCAAATACAGCCTTAGTTTCTACACATGACACGACATCACGGATTAAATATCTAGAACTTCGTTTGTGGTGAGTGAGACGACCGTTGTTAACTACTCAACCACATATATGATGAACGACAATATAGAGGTAATTGAGGTTAGAGTTATACATATGATAGCGATAATCTAGATTTAATTTTGGGAATGGAGATATGATTGTTTAAAGAGCTTAGGAAAGTATCAATAAAAATATTTCCCTCAGTTGATTTTATTTTCCTTCGAGATTTATATTCAATTTTCGTCCAAGCACTCAAGCTAATGGAATAATATTTTGGTATGATAATGATTTTATTCATTTTGAATTATAGTTTTATCTAAAACAATCACACATGTCCATATGTTTGTTTCTCATTCCTTGACCATTTGACAATGTGGTTTGCTAGACTACTTAAATGATATCTACACATTAAGTAACATGTGTTTAGAACCTTTCCCCAAGGTTTAATAATTTTAGGAGTCTTATTGGTTATCTAAAGGGTTATGTTTAAGACCATATTTGTTTTAGAATAATAATTCACATCTAGGTTGACCAAGAACATTGTACACAAATAATGCATTATAAAAGGAGATCTAATTCATTTGCAAAGGAGATAGTAGAGAAACAAGAAAGAGACAAAGGGAAAGGAGAGAGTAGCCTAAGGAAGTTGTGTTCATGATTGCACTCATTTAAAAGTATTGTTATTACATGGTACTCAAACAACTAAGTCTTAATATGTAACATCGATGTGATAAAAATTGAGGATGTAATTATAATTATTGATTGTGTAGAATCAACGTGATTTTCATAAGAATATATTAGTTTTGAGTATCATTGTAAATAAATTATGTGTGTTTGTGTTAAGGCTACATGGTTGGATAGTTCTTTGTTAGAACCTATGATTACATTAATATATTATTATTTTTAAACATTGAAATTAGAAACCTAGAAACTAAATAAGTAAATTTTACCTTCAAATGTTAATATTCTTCTACTATAATAATTCTTTAAATATGAGAGAATTATATTACACAAAGATATTTGTAGAAGGCACAAATTATATAAAAAGAGAAATAAGTAGAAGTTGAGAGACACTCCATGGATTTTTGAAGCTTCAAATTTTTAGATGCTTGATAATTGTGCATTTGCATGACATCATTTCAACAATTAACTTCTAATAGTTGTGCATTTATTAGTTCACTTCAATAATTAACACTCGAGAGTCATCATAATTAATTACAATTATACAATAATTGGCATTCACTGAAAATATTACTTTTACAATTGCATATACTTTTAATGTTAATACAATAATATAAAATTGAAAAGAAAACCTTAAAATTATATTATAAAATATTACACAAAAAAATTAACCAACTAATAACTTTTTTGAATAATATTAATAATGCATTATTCATTTTTGTAGACCTCTTCTTTTATTGGGAACTAGTAAGTTCATAAAATAGTTTTTTTGATTGATAAATCTCTAGAACCTTTTTAGCTAGCTAGAGTGACTCAAGGTCATAAATGGGGACCTCCTCCCTTATATTAATGCAAATGGTCTAAATTGGCAAATTCAATGACTCAAAAAAATTAAACTTTAATTACATTAATAAAAAATATCAAAATTTTAACTAACACAACAATTCAATAAACTACTTGCACTGATAGACATTTCCTTGGTGAGAAAAACTAGATGAAATAAATAGATTGATGGTTGAGATTAAATGGGCTAGCATCAAATAGATCCTAAACATATAATTCATAATGGATACACGATTGTGGTATGGAGTCTTGTCACTTTACAATAAATGTATATACGTGACATGGAAAAGATTTATAAATTTTTATTTCATTAATCCAATTATAATATAAAATAAAATAAAATATGTGAATTAACAACAAGCATATCTAATTTCATTTAATTGTTAAAAATATCCATTTCTTTTCTTATATGTAATGTTTCTTATAGAAAGTGAAAATTATGTTAAAAAGGTAGGGCTTGTGAAGGGCCTCTATAATGTGGGCAGTGTTTATTATTTACTTGTGGTGAGCCTTCTAGATATCCTAGGCTAGCATAGAAAACTATTAAATAATCAGTTCTATTGTGAGAGAAGAACACATCTACCCTTCAAAGAATGAAATCCAGTTCAATGTGGCCTATTATGTGATCATTTTTTACAAGCTTTAGTTATAAGAAGTAAAGTCATCAATTTAAGCTTGCCAAATTCTACATTTTTGCTAATAACAAAGGAGTCCACTCCTGGATTTAAGAGGTGGGACTCCCACCCGCAGGGGACTAGTCTCGCCCAGGTACACAAGATATGGCTGCTAGGCTGGGTCGCGAGGAACAACCCAGTTGCAAAAAAAACAAACACAAAAGAGAAAATCTTTTTTTCTTGACAAACTTTCATTTTGGACGAAATATTTTTCTAATTACCTAATCAAGATCGTCTCGGATGAAATATGTGTACAATTAACCAGTATATTTTAATTTGAAAAACACGGCAAGCCCGATTGCTTCTGCGAAAATACGTGCAGTCATACTCCCTGGCGTAAGATTAGTTGCTGCCAGCAGTACCGTGATAAGTTCCAATAGCTTATGAATTCGGTGACCCCCTGCTCTGTATTTCAATACAGACATGTTTGTGTTAAGTCAAATAAATTGACCTGTTTGCTCCACACCCTATGATAGGAATTATTGAACATGATTTTCCATCAGGTGTAAAAACCCATTGCCCTGCTTTGCAATGTAGTCTTGACTTCGTTACGACACCATCCACTGTTCTTATCTGAGAGTTGACCATGCCAATCCTAACATTGAACGAGATCACATTTAGGCTAAGCATTTTGTAAAACATTTTACGTGCTTCATGTGTGCTACCGCATTTGCCATACATTTCTGTAACCCAATTTTCCACAAAGACGTCAATTTGATAATAGCTTATAATTATTTGTCCATTAATTTCCTCGCCACGTTCCCGTGCTTCCAAGCGAACATATACAGAGAGAAAATTGGCCAATGTGATCAAATTTGGCTTGACGGCTGTAAACTGCATTTTTCTAAAAAGATTCAAACATTCATTACATAGTCCATTCTGAACATATCCTGAAAGCAATGCAGTCCATGCAACCACATTTTGTTCCGGCATCTGATGAAAGAGCTAAAGCGCTTGATTCAAACATCCATCGTGGGCATCTTAATATCATTCCAGTCTATTAAACTGTGTTTAGGTGAGACATTTTGTCTAACATTTTCTGTGCATCCTTAAGATTGCCGTACTTGGCATACACGATAAAAATTATTGTATATAAGTAGAAATGGCGCATTTAAATTCTGTGAGAATGAGGTGGGCGTGGAGCAGTTTGTCTTGTGGAAGAACTCTGCTTTACCCATTCCTGCTTAAGGGAAACATACGTGGTAACTCTGCGAGAGTACAATGAAGGCATTGAATTTGTCATGGCTTATAGGCAACACCATTTCGATAAATCATTAGTTTGCATACCCCTTAACCTAAATTACTCTGATCTGGGATCCAATTTTAAATTTAGAAATTGAAGCCTTGTAATAATTTATATCCTACAAATCTTCTACATATAAAAATTTTAAATATGAAAAATTCACACCCTTAACAAAATTTTACTGTAATCAGGGCACACGTCCATTAATTAAACCTGTGGATTCAATTGCTACTTATATATCACATTATAACGAATGGAATTAACCAATATGTGGATCGCTCTGAGTACCTAAATGTCCTGCCTGTATGTGACAATGGTGTTTCTAAAACATCCATCAACGTAGAATTAAAAGACCGCCCACAAATTTTGTATATGGTTTACACATCTAGAAGGCCCAAATAGGCCCTTTTTACAATCCAACTTACTGCAAACTCTCGATAACCTACTGTAATCACGATTTCATCATCAGCAAGCATAAACCCCAGGTTGGTTTCGTCTTCTCATTCTGCTACCCCATGACGAGTTATTTCCTGATCCCCTTCTAATCAATTCCATCATCTGAGCTTCCCACACATGACGACTCTCTAATCTGCGTTCGTTGTCGTCTACTGTGAACATGTTCTGCAGTCTCCAATCGTAATCCTGGCGGAGGAGAGGATCCGACAGAGTCTCATAAGCCTCCTGAACTTGAAGAAACAATCTGCTACACTCTTCTTTCTCTGTAGTCGGGCAGACGTCAGGATGGTATTTGAGAGCCATCTGACGATATGCGCTCTTTATATCACTCGCACTCACGTTAGGAGAGACACAGAGAACATCATACAATGAAGAAGAAGAAGAGGAGGAGGCAACATTTCGAGATTGAAATGCCCTAATAGTTGTTGAATGCTTAGGCATCGCTCCAATTCTAACCCGTGAAATTCCAGCAGAAGCACACTTGGTCATAAGAGGGGGCGCCTGTAAACCTTTATTTGATGCACTGTACTCCATGAATGTGTTATAGAAAGCTTATGATTGATCAGCAATAACAATTTTTCCTGTAAATATAGATGGAAATTAAATATTATACCCGAACTCCAAAAATATTGGATTGAAGAAACAAGTCTTGATTTAATGAGGAGGGTAAACAATATGGAGCATCTATATAAACCGAAACCAAATTGTGAGCTTCGGGGAAGGATACGGAGTGCATAAAAGTTTTGAGGAATTTCTGGATTCTAGAAATAAACGATGGCCCTGTATACCTCTACCCCGCTGTCACGTCCCATCGATGTGCGCGGAACATTGTTTTCATCCTCCTAGAAACATTGAGATTTCCAGATGTTCACGCGTCAAATACAGCCTTAATATCCACAGATGACACGACATAACGGATTAAATATCCAGAACTTCGTTTGTCGTGGGCCAGACAAGCGAACTGCTCAACCATATCTATGAAGAATGACAACAATGGTTATAAATTTTAAATTTATAGATCAATAGTTTACATTTAATGTTGGGAATGGAGATATGGTTGTTTTATAGAGCTAAGTGGATAGGAGATAGTATGAATAGTTGGATGTGATTGAGGAGACATGATTTAGTTAGAATAACAAATAAGTGCACGGAAGTTGATTCTAAAATAGTAAATATAGAGTTATGTTTTGGAAAACATTTTACAAATTTGAAATGTTGAAGGTAAGTATGATATTAATATGTTTGGTATTAATAGGATATAGATAAAAAAATGAATAATTGGAGAGAAGTCAGTATGTCTGGGTGTAAGTAGAATTGGAGATATTATAATTTAGTTAGAGAAAAGGGAGTAATTATTTTAAGGTGAGGAAAATTAGAATTGTGGAAATAACAAAAATAGTCTAGAGTTGATAGTAGATAAAAAAAATGGTGTGGTTGATACAATCACTCAAAATAAAGGATAAAAATGAGTAGAAAGTTGATAAAATTCGAAAAGATAGAATGTGAATACTATGAAGATTAAGTCAAACAAAGGTGACAAAGTTTACAAAATAGATTAGATAGTTGAAGTAACTAGCAATCACACCTTGGTGTGCAATGGGTATGTCGAAGATGTGTGGAAGGTCAATTAGGAAAAAAATTGGTCTATTTTTTGCATACATTTGTGCAGTACATGAGGTCAATTGGTAGGCCACTTAGATAGAGATAAAGGGAGAAATGAAAGAAGAAATATGAAGAGACAAAGATAGAGAGGAAAAGAGATATAGATATAGAGGTATAGAAAGAGAGAGAGGGAGATATGTCTAGAGATAGAGAGGGGGAGGAAGATAGAGGTAGATATGAAGATAGAGGGAGAGAGGAAGAGGGAGAAAAATAGATAGAGAGATATAAAGAGGCAGAGAGAGAGATATAAAGATAGAAAGAGATTCAAATAGATAGAGGAAGAGGGAGAGATAGAGAGATAGAGAGATAGAGATATAAGAGATATAGATATTGGGGGAGGGAGATAGAGAGAAAGATATAGGTAGAGAGATAGAGAAATAGAGAAGCAGAGATATAAATGGAGATGGAGAGAGAGAGAGAGAAATAAGAGATAGAGAGGGATAGATTGATATGGGAAGAGAAAGGGAGAGAGGTAGAGATAGAGAGATAAATAGGGGAATAGGGAGGGAGTGAGAGAGGGAGAGATGTGGAGAGATAGAGAGAGGGAGAGATATAGGGAGAGGATGGATAAGAGAGTGAAGAAGAAGGGGGAGAGGGAGAGATAGATAAACATATAGAGAGGAATATATATATATATATAAATAGGGTGATATTTAGAGAGAGATAAAGGTAGATAAATATATGGATAGAAAGAGATAGAGAGATATATAGCTTAATAGATAGAGGGGATGAATTTATATAGTTAGAGGGAGATATACAGAAATAGAGAGGGATATGGAGAGAGATAGGGAGATAGAGGTAGAGAGAGGAGGGAGAGGGAGATAGAGAGACATCGAGGGGAGAGAGAGATATGGAGATATAGATAGAGGGTGCAAGAGTGAGAGAGGAAGAAGGTGACAGAGACAAGTAATATAGAGAGGTATAAAGAGAGGGAGAGAGCGAGATAAGGACGAGAAAAGATAGAGATAGATATAGATATAGGGATGGAGAAACATGGAGTGTGTATATATGAGAGAGAGAGAGAAGGAGAGGGAAGGAGATAAATTTATATAGATAGAGAGGGAGAGAGAGGAAGATAGATAAATAGAGAGAGGAGAGAAGTAGAGAGATATAAAAAGAGGGAGAGATAGAGAGGGAGGGAGAGAGGGATGGATAGGGATAGAAAGAGAGATAAGGATAAAAAGGATAGAACTTTCACAAAATTTGTAAACTCGTGAACTTTGTCACTTTGAGAACTTTACAAATTTCTCTATCTTTTCATAAGAAATTCAACTTCTTGATCTTTTGTCACATTGTTGATATATATTCATCTCTCCTTTACCTCTCTCTTTGTATACTTATTTCTCTAAATCCTTTGCCTCTCTATCTCTTTATTTTTATTTATCTCTCTCTCATGTTAATCTTCCTCTCTATATTCCTATAACTAACTCTCCCCTCTCTTCTTTTCTCTCTTTTACACTCTCTCCCTCTATATTCTTCTCTCTCTCTCTCTATATATATATATATATTTTCCCTTTTACACTCTCTCCCTATTTATCCTTCTCATTATTTATTTTCCCTTGTTGGCATATCTCTCTCCCTCTCTCCCTCTTTTTCTTTTTATCTTCATCTCAATCTTTCTCTTCATATATCTTCACATATCTCTCTCTCTGTGTTTCATTCTATTCCTTTAACTAATTGTTTCTTCCTCTCTATCTCTCTACATTTATTTTTATCTCTCTATTTCTTATTGTATAATTATCAAGACTATCATCCAAAGCCATCATTTATCCAAAATCTAGCCTTGGTAACAAAATTATTGATATAATTAGCTCAATATTGTTCCAATAGTTTTGCTCTTCTCTCTTTAATGGGATTCCAACAATTTTGATGTCTTTTTGGTAAAATGAAACCAAAGTTGGAGGTATAATTCTGATCTACATGATATAAAAAATAAACATAATTTTAAATTAACAATGCAAATGCAAAAATATGGTAGGTGATATTATGGGAACTAAATTGCAACATATATATTATGATTCATTAACAAATATGAAAATATGAAATTTAATTATTATTTCTTCACTCCATTTTACATTCATTGAGTTCATCAATTTTTAGCATATATTGAGGTAATGCATGAGGTCTATTGTGAGGCTATTAAGTGAATTTTATGCACAACCTATTGATTGAGAGGTCTTAAAGGTCAATGATTGAGTTCTTATTAAAATAATTTGTAGTAACAAAACAAAGTATCCTTTCCCTTACTTGATTTGGGAATAATTGTCATTGAATTAACCTAATTTTTTCCTAGGTTTAATGTTGTGATGTGTTGTAACACATTCACATTGATCTCAGGCCCCCTTTTAATAAATTGAACCTAATTTGTACCTTATTTAAGTGTTGTAACATACTTTCACATTTATCTAGTGTCCTTTTAATAAATTGTGGTTAATTCTAGAGTTAATTAGCCCCTTCAATTCAAATTTAAGCCTTATTTGTGACACCTCCCAAAGATCTATCCTGACACCCATGATTCAAATTACATAACATTTAATTGGGAAAATCAAGGTCCTAGAAATTAGTGATAGGACCCATTCACCCTAGGTGTCGAATATGTCCTCCCTCGACAAGACCCCCCTTTATCAACATATTTCAAATGGGTTTTTAGTGATCTTTCATTCCCCGAAGGCAAGGTCCTAAAAAATTGTGCCAGGACCCATTTGCCCTAGGTGGCGAATGGGTCCTCCCTTAATAAGAATCCCCTTTTTGAATTTGATTCTGGCATGATTTTAATAACATTCATTTCCAGATCTAGTGTCAGCTTGAATTATTTGAATTTTAGGGTTAATCTCTTGATTTAGTATAAATATGCAGTTAATTCACATTGTTTCTCCTAGCAAGTTCAAGTTATCATAAGATTACGTTCACAAGATCATTATAGAGTTTACAAGAGCATTTTCAGAGGCATTTCAAGGCAGGTTATCAAGAGTTTATTGCAACAATTCAAGATCATTTCATCATGTCAAGGGTTTAGTGCATTCATGCATATTGTTGAGCTAAGAAAGTTGATGTAGCATTGAAGATCTATTGCAAGCATTGTTCTCATCTTATTCAAGGATCAAGATCTACATTATTCATGGGCACTACATGTTAGATTGCATATTTATCCTCCAAGACATCTTCCAACATATCAACATTGCATCATTTCATGTTCATGCTTTAATTACATTACTTCATCATTTGGTTTAATTACCTACAAGAGGCTTGACTTAGGCAAACCCCTATTCACTAACAATCAAACAAATTTCTTCTCTTTGCGTGAGTGCTTATAGATTTACAAGTTTGAGATCAACTGGAGAAGAAGTTTGAAGCAAAATTGTCGAAGTTGTCAAGTTGAAAGATTCACCTTCAAAGTGCAAGAATGAAAACAAAGATTTTGGCACCCTAATGCTATATGCTCCTTCTAGGGTTTTTCACCTAAAAGGAGATAAGATTGGGGCCAAAATGCAGTGCTTACACTCAAAGAGGGATGTGATAAAAATGCAATATGCCTAAATGAAGTAAACTAAATGTAAAGAACATAAGATTAATATTGATAATGTATGCAAAACTAAGAAATATAAAGTATTTGAAAACAAAGTATTGTATGCAAACATGAACTAGAAACATGGACAAATGAAAACAAAACTTAATGAGATTGAATGGAGTGCACCTAGAGATAGAATGCTAACGCTGGAATGTTCTGGAATGTCTTAGAAATCATTGTTGATGGCCACTGGGACTCATTCTCCACCGATGGCGAATCAATCAAGGTTTTGGTAAACTTTGTTGAAACATGTTTCAAAGTGCTAAGAACTGAAATTTAATGAAATCACCTTTTCTAGCCTGGCAGTGGGACTCATTCGCCACTAATGGTGAATTAGTCCACCTACAGAAATCTACAAATTTTGAAGTCAACTGTGGGTCCAGATTTGCACTTGTCTTCTTGTCAGGTTGACGAAACCAAATATGCAGAAAATGGGTTGAATGTTGTCTCCAAGCTTGAATTAGGTCTTTGTTGACTTGAATAGATTTGTTGACTTGTTGACCACTTTTCAACATCTATCTCTTTGAAAAAATTTCTTACAAGACCTGCAAACACACATGCAAAGAGGGGAAAAATGGTTAAGGATTAGAGTATAGGGATTTTCCTTGGTCAAATCCCACTTTGGTAATCAAACCCTTGATAAAGAAATGAAATGCAATAAGAAAGGAATGATGAATAAACAATATGAAAGTGTCCTAAGCTCACCAAACCTTTGGTAATCAAACCCTTGATAAAGAAATGAAATGCAATAAGAAAGGAATGATGAATAAACAACATGCAAGTGTCCTAAACTCACCAAACCCTTGTTGTTGAAGTCTAAAGATAGGTCAATGGTTGCTCCAAGATGCTTGATAATTGTTTGATTGAATGATGCTATGATGCTCAAGTGCTTAGATGGATGCAAGGATGATTTCAAATGGGGGTTAAAATGGATAGAAAAACACTTTTTTATACACACTATGCCCTAATTTCCTAAAAATACATCACAGGCTGACCTAAGGTCTTAATGAATACAAAACTAAAAGAAATTTGTATTTATTTTGAATTTTGTGCCAAGAGGGACTCATTTGCCACCCATGGTGAATGGGTCCCACTCAAGGAATGCAAGTGGGTGTTAGAGATTAAGTTTCCTTTAATGCTATTTGTTGGGTTTGCGTTCAAAAGTACACTTAATTAAGGCCTATAACTGCATAAAGGTGCCAAATAAAGCATAAGAAAGATGTATTTAGTGATGAAAAGCCTAGAAAACCATGAAAGTTTGTTACAAAACTTTACAACACTTTAAAATAAGACTTGGTAAGAGATAAAAAGGGAATATTTAGATGAATTATAATAAGAAGAGTCTAGAAAAGTGTAGAAATGTGTTACAACACCTCACAAGACCTTCACAAGACATCATAAAGTCTTAATAATTTGAATATTCAAGACCTAATGTGAATTTATAAGTTACATTACAACATTAAATCAAGGTGAAATCAAGCCAAATAAGCACAAGGAGGGACAAAAGAAGAAAAAAGTAAAAGGGTTACTTTTTCCTTGTCCACAAA
Organism: Sequoia sempervirens; assembly: GCA_007258455.2. Lineage (NCBI taxonomy): Eukaryota > Viridiplantae > Streptophyta > Pinopsida > Cupressales > Cupressaceae > Sequoia > Sequoia sempervirens. Next base: position 37,978 of record VDFB02109197.1, on the reverse strand, counting down.
GAATAAAGAATTGAAGCTACAAAATTAAGTATAGGTTTTTGGGAGCTAACAATTGGGAATCTGAGAGTCCAGACATTAGGGAAAATAACCCAGATCTCAGTTTCAGAAACCCTAACATGGACCCATTCACCACTATAGGTGAATGAGTCCTTTATGCCCTAAAAATAGGCTTCTTGCAGCAAGGTACACACCTCTTTGAGATCTAAAAACTCCCCTCATAGTTGCTATAATAGTTAGGGTCAATTTATAATTATTATTTGCATCTCTTGGCCCTCATATTTGCATGAATTGTAGTGATTTAGTGTGAAAAATTCTAGTGGTTTAAATCTTGATCTTGATAAAACCCTAATTTCTTCACCTAATCATTAATGGTGAACCCAACATATTGAACATTGCAAACTTCTAATTTTTTAAGTCTTGGAATCTTAGATTAGATCTTACATTCACTTGCATCTCATTTTCAATGAATTAAGATCTCATTTAGGGTTTCTTGGATTACATTCACAATTTCATCTCATTCAGGGTTTAAATTTGCATTGTTTTGCATCTCTTTAAATCTAAAAAATATAAAATCAAATTGATCATTGTGCATATCATTTAGATCTCATTTATTTGCACTTGAAAATCAAAACAAAATTGCATTTCAACATAGGTCTTTGCATTCATCTTTTTATTACATTTTCACATTGCATTTCTGGAGAATCTGAAACTAGAACTCATTGCCTCAGAACTAGAACTAAAAGACATTATTGAAAGCTTGAAAATCATTCAAAAATAGTTTAGCAATACTGAAAAGAAGAAAATGGGGGTCTCTCTTTCACTTCTATGGTTTTGGAACTAAAAGGAGAGAGGTGATTTCCTTACTCTTCACTCAAGCACAAACCCTTGAGATTTCAATGCCAGGGAGATTGAAATCTAGCAAAGGGATTGTCCTAAAGGCTGAATGAGATCTAATGGACTGTTCATCACCAATTTTAGACTTGGAAAAGGCAATGAAATGCAAGATGTAAAACAAAACCCTAATTGAATGCAATGGCCTACAAAATGACCTAGAAAAGTAAACAAAACAACACAAAAAACTGCAAAACAAAAAGTGTGTACCTAGAAACTTGTAGAGGCTTGAATGAAGAATAGAAATGTTGTTGATCCTAAAATTTTGACCTATTGGGACTCATTCGCCAATCTAGGTGAATCAGTCCCAGATCAAGGTTTCTGCACAGGAACGGGTTTCTCAAAAGAGGATATTCGAAATTGTAAAAATCTCAAAATTGACTCAAAATGGGACTCATTCGCCAATCTTGGAAAATGAGTCCACTTAGGGTTTTTTGAAACTTGAAGGTCTGAATCTTGTCTTGAATGTCTACTCTTCTTGTTCCTCTATGTTTCTGAATCTGAAACTACAAATTTTGGGCTTGTAGGTGACTTTTTTGTGAAAATAATGACCTAGCAAATGGGGAGACAACTCTAACAAGATTGTAACCTATTCTTCAATCATCTCCAAGCCTTCAAAACACCTAGATCTACAATCACACAAAGAAAGAGAACAAAAGTATTGATTGTTAGGGAATAGGGGCTTTCCTTGGTCAAACCCCTTTTAGGTAATTAAAAAAAATGATGAAATAACATAATGAAGTATGAACATGAAGTAATGCAATTAGAACCTTGCCATTGAACTATTGATTTTTGGGTTTCCAATGGACTTCTCTAACTCTTCTAGGGTTTTTCACCTAAAAGGAGGGAGATAGGGCCCAAGAATGCTAAGGGTTCATTCAAATAATGTTATGTGTGATGTTGTCTAAGATAAATGAAGTAAACTAAATGCAATTGGGTGATTTAAATGAATGAATATGAATGCAAAACTAAGATTTAAACTATGTTTGAAAACACATTGTGATATGCAAACAATGAACTAAATGAAGAAATAATGCAGAACAGAAAGAAATGAGATGAAACAGAGTACAATTGGGCAATGTTTGATGATTTTGGAATGTTGCGAATGCTGGCTGAAATTACTGAAATTTCATAGTGGGACTCATTTGCCCAGGGTGGCGAATTAGTCCTCCTACTGGTGAAAAAGTGTAAGAAACTAGTTTTTGACTATCGGGATCTAGAATCTAACAAAATTCAAATTTTCAGTCCTAAGGTGGGTCTCATTCACCACTAGTGGCGAATCAGTCCTCTCCCAAATTTCTAAAAAATCAAGAGATAACTCTACAACACTAGATTTGGAAATCTTTGATTGTCAGGTTGCCGAAGTCAATTCTGCAGGAAACGGATAGAAAACCTTCTCCAAGCTTGAAATATGAATAAGTTGACTTGAAGCACCTAGTCGACTTGTTTACAAATCTTCAACACCAAAAAGCTTGTTAAATCTGCATACCTAGGTTTGCAAACACACATGCAATAGGGGAAAAATGGTTGAGGGTTAGTAAATAGGGGTTTTCCTTGGTCAAACCCCACTTTTGGTAATCAAACCCTTAATAAAAAAAATGAAAAGAAAGAGAATGATAAACTAATAACATGCAATAGCTATCAACTTACCAAACCCTTGATAATGCAAATCTGAAGTAATGTCAATGGATGCTCCAAAGTGCTTGAATATTGGTTGAATTTATGTTGTAGAATGCTTGAATGCTTGAGATGTAAGATGGAATGCTTGAATGAGTGAGGAGATTATGGGAGGATATAAAATGAGGTGAAAATCACATATTTATACACACTTGTGCCTTAGTTAACCATTCATACCTCATCATAAGCCGACATCAAGTGTTTTTGAATAAAAATCTGAAAGGAAATTTTAAATTTTTTGAATTTGGAGCCAAGGGGGACTCATTTTCCACCCATGGTGAATGGGTTCCACCTAGGACTTGAAAATGGGTGTCGGGGATTAAGTTGTATTTAATGTTGTTTATCAGGCTTACATTAAAAAATAAACTTAATTACGACATACGAGCACATAAAGGGGTCAAATAAAGTATGGGAAATAGATAAATAGTGAAGACATTCCTAAAAAAGCATGAAATATTGTTACAAGACTTTACAACACTTCAAAATAGGACTTGTTTAGTGATTAAAAGGTGATTTTTAGGTGAATTGTAATGAATAGAGTCTAGAATAGTGTAGAATTTTTTTACAACACTTCACAACACCTTCACAAGATGTCGTTATTTGAATTTTAGTACCTAAATATGCATGTTCAAGCCATGTCACAACATAAAATCAGAGCAAAATAGATCAAACACCATGAATCAAGACCTAAAAGGCCATGAAAATGATAAGGGGCTATTTTTCTACGTCACAACCATGATGATGGATCTTGAATTGTTACAATAATTGATGAAGAATCTTGCTCTTGAATGTCTTAGAATTCATCTTGAATGCTATCTTGATGATTTGGTGAAGACTTAAAGTTCTTAACTCTTGAATGCTTGACTTGACAACTTGAATAGATGATGAAATAATGTTTTGGAAGCTTGTTTATATAGGCAATGCACTTACATGTTCGTGAATTTGATCCCCAAGGCCGACATAGGATTAATTTGAACTTAAAACCCAATTTTTTCCAGTCAAACCTTGAAAATAGCTCAAATGGGACTCATTCACCATCCTGAGTGAATGGGTCCCACAGGGGCCATTTTGCCTATTAGAGTGTCGTAGAGTGAAGAAATTACTTGTTTATATGTTAATTTTGTTAGGTTTTTGATTAAAATATACCTTGAGATGCACAATATGGGGTCATAGGGGCCTATTAATGATGTCAATGAGGTCATAAATGCAAAAGAGCTCAAAATCTAATGTGAAAGTGTAAACAAATACACTTTACAACACTAAATTAAGGAAAAATTGGGTCTATTTAGCTTATAAGGGTGCTACATCCCATGTGAATGTGTAAAACACATTACAACACTAGATTAGGTCCACTTTGCTTTAAAAGCCCCTTAAATTTAATGTGAAAGTATAAATAAATACATTTTACCACATTAAGGGTATGTGCAAGATCATGATGGGCCAAAAAGTGGCGATATGATGGGTATGTGGCTCAATTTTTTTTTTACCCAAAATTAATGAAACAAAAAGAGCTAAAGGATATTCTTAGCTTTCCACCAATATATAAATTATGCTTTGATTTGAATTTATAAATAATTATTATTCATTTTCTATTTGAATTACTTACTAAAGTCCCCGATTGATATGTTGATTGAAAAAATGTATCTATAGCTTTCAAATGGTATCACATTTTTGAATTTGAAATATGTGTCACATCTCTATCCTACATACTATAGGATTAAAAAAATTGAATTTCATGAAGTTTTGACCAAGCATAGTGGTCGTGAGTTTTATATTTTTAAAAGTTGTAATAAAAAATTATAATTAATTATTTACTTGGAAAAATATTACAAAAATATGCCCTCACATCCACATGAGTCCTCTACTTATATCTAAAATCTTATAAAAAATATTATCATTTTATTGTGGTTAGGGTGGTTAGACAGACACCTACTTCTTATTTTTTCCCTAAAATTTAAGTACTCAATGATTGAAATTTCAAATTTTCACCAAAATAGATTTTTTCCTTTAAAATAAACCTAGTAGTTTAGAAACTAAATTCAATTTGCTACAGATTCTATTCTTACATATTTTTGAAATAATATAGATAACTTGTTCAAATTTTTATGTCAAGTTTCCTAACTCTGATTTTTTTGAATTTTTTGCCACTTAAGAGCCTATTTTTTCCATGATGATCTTGCATATACCCTTAAATTAAGGCAGAGTTAAGTTAATTTAGCTTAAAAAGGGCCCCAAACCTAATTTGGTTGTGTAAAACACCTAACAACACTACACCAAGGCTATATTAAATCCAATTTATCATTAATTATTTCCATATCAAGCACGAGACACTTTTTCGACACTACATTTAGCCCCCACTTTAGTGAGAGGATGAACTTTCTTCAAACTCACACTAAAGTAGACATTCAAGAGGGGTCCGAGTGTACCAATGTGGATGACAAAGGATGACAAAGATCAAGGTAGCTGTCAAGCCCCTAGGATCCAAGATTGTAAGTCAAATAAACATGAGCACAAAAAGACACACAAGGTGTATAATATGAAGTAAAACAAGATTCACAATCATGCAATGTCAAGAACTCAAAGAAAGAAATGAGGTAAATCAAAGATATGCTCACTATGGGGCCATGAAAGATTAGGTCATCTATGAGGTGAGTTCTCCCAAAAAAGTGGTTTAGTGAGAAAGTCATGCCAATGTGTCAACTTTCCACCGTATAATGAGAAATTCATACCAATGTGTTAGCTTCCCATCATACTAACCATACCAAAGTTATCCTCTTGATAACTTTGATAAGATAAGGTACTGCAAATAAAATGCTTTTGTAAATGCTTTGAAATTTCATGAAAAAATTTTGTTGAAGGGGATTTTGCTTTGTTCATGTAAGGTCTTCTTCTTAGGGAGCATTGTGTCTAATGTCTCCAAAAGATGAAAAGTCAAAAGTGTCAGACCATCGCCCATGGGATGCCTTGTTCACATCATATCATGTTAGTAGATCGTACACTTTTTGACAATATCAAACCCAATGAAACCACCAAGAAGAGGACACATCACAAAAACAAATAAAAACCATGCCATGAATTTTTTGCCAAAAGATGACATCGATGTATGCCCTCACTTTAAAGCGGTTGCTACACCATCACTATGAGATTTATTGCTTTAAAGTAGCCAATGATAAATTCTAACATGAAAATAAGACATGAGAGCCAACTTGGAAAGCCTTATGCCAAGTCATATGTTTCCGAATTGAGCTACATCATGAATAAGTATGTCACATGCAAGCCAACTTAAGGCATGTTGTTCACATCCCAAGCTTGCTCTTATATATACATCAAAGGTGATCAACTAGCCAAAAGAGACAATGACAAGTGACATATGAGGAGAAGGATAACTAACCCCCTTGCCCCCACTTAGTGCAGGACAAGGGTGAGCCCAAAGTGGATGATGATTGGAGATAAATATTTTGGCACCTGTAATCTTTGTTGTCCTTCTAGGGTTTTTCACCTAAAAGGGTAATGATTTGAGCCGAAATGCAATGTATACATTCAAAGATTAATATAAAATGGATGCAATATTCCTTAATGAGCTAATATGAATGCAAAAAATTGATGAAATAAATTACTAATTGAATGCAAACTAATAAATGCAAAGTGTTTGAAAACATAATGTAGTATGCAAAAAGACTTATAAAGATGAATAGAAATGCAAGTAAAACAAAACAAAAAGCTGTAAAATTGAATGTCTGCACCTATAAACTTGTTGGAGACTGGAAATGACTTAAAAATTTTGAAGATGCTAATTTTTAGGCCTAGTGGGACTCATTCGCCATTCTGGGTGAATTAGTCCCAGTTCTAGAAAACTACACCAAGGCCTATTTTAACCAAATGGGTGTTCAAATCTACAAAAATCTCTGGGAAATAGGTACAGTGGGACTCATTCACTGATTTTGGCAAATGATTCCACTTTTGCTTTTCTAAAAAAATAAAAAATGGAATCTGAAGCTTTCGATCTACTCAATCTACACCTCCAAGTGTCCAAATCTGAGACCCTAATTTTTAGCATTGTTGGTGAATTTTTGTGTAGGTTTTGACCTTTCAAATAGGGAGATGACTTCAACAAGTTTGCAACCTAATCTTCAATTATGTTGAAGCCATCCAAGCACCTAAATTTGCAAACACACAACGTTAGAAAGAGAAATGTTGATTGTTAGGGAATGGGGGTTTGCCTTGGTCAAACCCCATTTAGGTAATTAAACCAAAATGATGAAATAAGATAATAAAGCATGAAACATGAAACAATTCAATTAGAGACTTTCCATGATGAAGGATCTTGAATTTCTGCAACAATGGATGAAGAATCTTTCTTTTGAATGCCTTGATGATGTTCTTGAAGATGCTTCCTTGTGAAGACTCAAAATGCTAAACCCTAGATTGCTTGACTTGAGATAGATAATCAATGATGAATGCATTATGAATTCATTATTAGGTGAATGAATTAGGGTTAAAGGTCTCCTTTTATAAAGGAGTGGCTAGAATAAGGATCATGATCAAGGGCCAAGATTAAATTTGAAAATAACTTAATCAAGGGTGGAGGTTAATTGAGAGGAGAAAGACATGGATAGATAAAGATTTGAGGTGGAAGATAAGGTTGGCATAGAAAAAGAGGTTGTTGGAGAGAATTAAATAATTATTTAATTTAGGTGGCCAACATAGGAGAAATAAATAAAATATTAATTTTATTTATTTCAAAAGAAAGGTGAGAACAAATAATGAGATAATTAAATAATTAAAAAATAATTGTTTAATTAGGGAGATAAAGAAAGGATAAATAATTAAATAACTATAAAATTTATTTAATTATAGAGAGAAAAGGTTAATGAATACTTAAATAATTGAAATAATTATTTAGTTATAGAGAAGACAGAAAAACTAGCTTTTGAATTAATATAATATTAGACTTAAATGCTTAATAAGAGTCTAGAAAAGTATGAAAATGATTTACAACACTTTACAACACCTTTACAAGACATTGTTTAATGCATTTTCAAGGGTCCAAGACCTAATGTGGATGTGTTAAATACCTCAAAACACTAAATCAAGGCCTTATTAAGTCCAATTTTTCATCAATTATTCTCATATCAAGCAAGCAAAAAGGGATACTTTTTCTGTGTCCACAATGATATGCTACCCCTTGCGATGAATGTAAAACATGCAATAGTGAGTATGCTATGATCCTACAACTATTACATGGAAAGGAGTAGCAACTAATGTGATTTATTTTGATAAGTAAACAAAGTTTCTACTTGATACATATTTAATGAGATATCTATCATTTTAGGATGTACCAAGGTTACAGTTGTCTTGGAAGAATCTTTTGTGATAGTGTTGACATTGGATGGAGGCTTTTGTTTTGAGGGACAATAACCAAGATCATTAGTCATTTCTTGTGTTCTAGAATCTATAGGGACATGTATACAAGTTCTATAGTACAACATCCTTTCCCAAGTTGTTTCATAAGTCCTTCAAGTTCGAGGTTGGCCTTGATTGTATACACTTGGTTATATATGTGTGCAATGTCATTGTAACTCGGTAGGTGTGAAACATTATCATTATCGATTTTTTTTTTAGGTGGTTCTAAGATGAGCACAAGTTTCATTTGAACTTTTGGTTGTTGTGAGGGTGGATGAATGATAAGTTGAGGGTTAGGTGGTTTGATAATTAGAGGACTCGAAGGAGCTCTAATGTTCATAACCTCAACACTCTTGTTTTCATGATCTCTTAGTGAATGGGAGTCTTTAATGTCACACTATTTCTTGAAAGGAGTTTGACAATGTTGTTGTTTTCTTGCACCATGATACCTTCCCTAGTAGGAGAGTTTTTAGGAGAACTACAAACTAAATGTTCTTAACATTCAAAGGTTGGTTCTTCAAAAATGACTTCAATGCAAGTAAGGGAATGATCCATGGTTGGATTTTCTTATTTTTCAATGATGGTGTTTCCTTGTTCAATAATGTTTTCCTCGTGATTCTCATCGATGGTATCTTGTAACACCATAATATCTTTTTCACCAATAGGAGAGATATTAGGAGATCCCAGGAAATTTGATTGTTGTCCATAATGTCATTGTTTATCGCTAAGGTCTCATTCTCTTGTTCCATAATATCTTCCCTAGTAGGATAGCTTTTAGGAAAGTGACAAACAATAGGTTCATCACACTTCAAGATTAGATTTTTTGAAGTAGCTTCATCACACATAAGGGAGGCATCAAGACAAGAGCAACTATAAGTTTCATGATTACCAATTATTGGAATTTTTTGTTCAAATAGGTCTTCCCAAATGGTAGGAGCATTAGGGAATGGAGGAATAATATTCTCACGAGTCTCAATAAGGATATCTTCTAACAGTAAACTATCTTCTTCATGTCTAGAGAATATAGTTTGAGAAGGAAAGGTTTGATTTTCATGATCATCTATATTTACATCCCTATGTCATATGATGTCTTCCCAAGTAGGAGATATTGGATCTCTTAATATATCCTCCACACAACTATGTTTTTCATGATCGTTCACAATTGTATCCTTATTAACTAAAGCATTTTCACAAGTAGGGGAGGTGTTGGGAGTTGAATGGAGAGTAGGTAAAAGTAGTGGACATGATCTTAGCTTCATGTTTCATAATATATTTCCAAGAGGGAAGAAAAACAAGACTTTCATGATTCTCAATGGTTGTATCTCCTATCACCAAGATACCTTCATCACTAATAGGAGAGGTATCAGGAGAAGAACAATTATGATTTTCATGATTTTCAATTCTTGCATCCTTTTGTGTCAAACATTTAGTGGATGATCTAGGAGAGATGAAGTCATCAAGGGCTTAATATAACATTGCAAATTCATCACTACTAAAGGGTTTGAATGATATGTTTTTTCTAAGGTTAACCATTTTATCAGAAAACAAAAAAAAAAACATAAAAACATGAAAAGAAACAAACACAGAAATGGTTAACCTTAGAGAAAACATATCATTCAAACCCTTTAGTAGTGATGAATTAGCAATGTTAGATGAAGCCCTTGATGAATTCACCTCTCCTAGATCATCCACTAAAGGTTTGACACAAAAGGATGCAAGCATTAAAAATCATGAAAATCATAATTGTTCTCCCGCTACCTCTCCTATTAGTGACGAAGGTATCTTGGTGATAGGAACTACTAAAGGGTTTGAATGATATGAATGTAATCTGATCTAAGTGAATTAGGAACTAATGTTGAAATTGAAAAGTGCAAGAATCTAATTCTATCCACAATTGCCATGAATGTAAATTATACTACTTCTTTAATGTTTTGAATAGAAAGTAATCAAACTGAAACATAAAAGCAATAACAACAACCAAAAGCTTGATAACAAATAAATTAACTCTGTAAAATGTAGTGCAAATTTTGCACTAGGAATGATTCGCGCAAGGTGGTGAATGAGTCCCAATAGGGTTTTTTTATAGAATTTTCAGATTGTTTTGGTTGATTTTTGTGTTTTATATGTTGTATGATATAAATCAAAGATGCAAATGCAGATTTTCAATAATTTTCAATGAAATTAGATGCAAAAATGCAAGCTATATGAGTTTTCACTAATGCAAAAATTTGAAACCCTAGAATGAAAATTAACCAATGCAAACCCTAATGCAAAGTTAATGCAAGCTAAATCTAGGATGATGATGGAATCCAAATAAGAAAAGAAGGTTTTCTCAATGCAGGTTCACCAAAATGAAAAGAATAAAATGGGGGTCTCTCTTTTGCTTCTAGGGCTTTGGACCTAAAAGGAGAGAGGCAATTTCCTTACTCTTCACTCAAGAACAAACCCTTGAGATTTCAATGCAAGGGAGATTGAAATCTAGCAAAGGGACTATTCTAAAGGATGAATGAGATCTAATGAGGGGTTCACCACCAAGTTTAGACTTGGAAAATACAATGCAATACAAGATGTAAAACAAAACTCTAATTGAATGCAATGACCTACAAAATGACCTAGAAAATTAAACAAAACATCACAGAAAACTACAAAATAGAAAGTGTGCACCTGAAAAATTATAGAGGCTTGAATGAAGATTGGAAATGCTACTGATCTTGAAATTTTCAACTACAGGGACTCATTCGCCCCAGATCAAAGTTTTTGCATAGGAACAAGGTTCTCGGAAAAGGGTATCTAAAAATGTAAAAATCTCAAAATTGACCCAAAATGGGACTCATTCACCAATCTTGGAAAATGAGTCCACTTAGAGTTTTCTAAAACTTGAAGGTCTAAATTTGGTCTTGTATGTCTGTTTTTCATGTAATATAATTCTCTCATATTCAAAGAATAATTATAGTAGAATAATATTAACATTTGAAGGTAAAATTTACTTCTTATTTAGTTTCTAGGTTTCTAATTTCAATGTTTAAAAATAATAAAATATTAATGTAATCATAGGTTCTAATTAAGAACTATCCAATCATGTAGCCTTAACACAAACACACATGATTTATATGCAATGATACTCAAAACTAATATATTCTTATGAAAATTATCTTGATTCTATACACAATCAACAATTATAATTACATCCTCAATCTTTGTCACACCAATTTAATACATATTAGGAATTAGTTGTTTAATTACCATGTAATATCAATACTTTTAAATTAGTGCAATCATGAACACTAGCTTCCTTAGGCTACTTTATCCTTTCCCTTTGTATCTTTCTTGTTTCTTTACTATCTCCTTTGCAAATGAACTAGATCTCCTTTTATAATGCATCATTTGTGTACAAGGTTCTTGGTTGATCTTGTGATAGGTTGAATATATGCATTAGAAAATGAGCAACAAATTAAAAAGTGCAAATAAACACCAAAACAACCTACACCTCAAGATTAGCCTAAATTGAAATCAACACAAAATAAAAATAACAAATGGAACTTTATACCTTGTGTCGAATCGATCCTTTGGTTGGCCCTTCGATCTTTGATGTGTATGCTCCTTGGATGGCAAGATATGCAAACTAGATGATGATGTGAGGATGGATGGAAATGGATGAAAGCATGAAAATGGCTAAGTGTAGATTGAGAAATGAAATTGCAAGAGTTTGGCTAGCAAAATGATCTCCCCTAAATGAGAGAAAAGAGGGGGTATTTATAGGAATTTTGAGAATTCCTAAAAGAAATGGATGGCCAAGATTGAGCCACCAATGATCAAGAAGTAGGGCTAAGGTGAGTTGAGAACTCACAAGCCCTCACATCTTGACATGTGGCATGTGATATAGCCCTAAAAGGTGAAGTGGACATGAGGTGGAAGGATAGTACATGACATGGAGGGGGTACAAAGTACCTTGGGATTGGACAAGTTCTCCTCATAAAGGAGGTGCTAGTCCCTATGTGAGTGAGAGGACATGTGAGGAATTAAAAATTCCTCAAATATCCTTATGGGGAGAGGGGAAAGAATAAAAAATAAAGAGAGGACATGTGGGAAGAAGTGAAGGAATTAAAAATTCCTTTTGAGTGCATTGGGGGATTAAAAGGTGAATTAAAAATTCACATGGGGAAGTGGAGTTCCTTGCCCAAAAGGAGAAAGCCTTTAATAAGGTTGACTTAAGGACACATGCAATAAATGGGAAGAGGATTAGGTTGGTCTAGTCATATGATTAAGGTTGTGCAAGTACTTAATTAGATGGACTAATGACTTATTAGAAGCAAGTGGAAGATTATGGAGGATGTGACCCTAATGATGATTAGGGGTGTGCATATGTTAACCATAGTTAATTAGAGGAAGATGAAGGAGTTAAGATGGATTAGAGACCAACTTGCAAAAGTTGAAGGATGTGACAATGAGAGAGAAAAGAGAAATTAAAAAATGAATTTTAATTCCAAAAGGGGAATATGACTAAATTAAATAAAATGGTGTATTTATTTAATTTAGAGGAGGAAGAGGGGTAAAGTATTTATTAAATTAAATACTTTATGAACCCTATGTAAGATGCAAGGTATTAATTAAACAAATGATTTAATTAATATTAACAGAGGGGATAAGCAACTGGATGAATAAGGAGATGTCTTTGATCATATGGAAGTGGTCAAATTAGATGTCTACATTTTTTCCCTCTTTGAAATACTATTAGGATAATAGGGTTTCAAAGAAAATAAAATGCAAATGACTCTATAGAGAAAGATATCAGAAAAGAGATGCCCCAGCATGGGAGAATGTGTGCGAGCTGCCCCAAATAGAGGGAATGTGAAGAGGATGCCCCAGTCTAGCGAAGGTACAATTAGAGCGACGGGTTAGGGGAGAATGGTAACCTCGAGAAGGTGGATGGGGGAGGAAAAAGGGGGCCTGGTCAACTTCTCGAAAGTAAGGAGTGGTATATGTTGTTGGAAAGAGCATGGAAAAATGAGAAGAATGGTGTTTGAATGGAGTCAATCAGGTAAACGGTGGGAAAATGGTGGCCCTAGGAAGAAAGAGGTTGGATGAATTAGTTGGAGGAATTTGTGGTTAAAAAAGGATAAAAAAGACTTTGATTTGAAAAGGGAAGAAAGAGGGAAAAGGTAATAAAAGGTAATTGGAGAATTACCTTTGCTCATTGTGACAGCTAGCAAGTGTGGAGAAGGAGGAGAAGAAGAAGAGGAGGCGAGAGAGATCGGGCACGATGCCGAAGTACGATAGTGACATCATCCATCGGGCGGACGAGAGGCGGATATTCTTCACCCACCGTGTCGTACTACGCCAGGTTAGCCCAAAGCTTAACTTGTTGATTTTGAGTCATTTATGCAAGTGTTTGGGAAAAATGAAAACGTGGGTTTTGTCTGGGAGGGTGGGAAGAAAAATGGGTAAAAGGCAGATTTTTAAGATTTATTAGTGTTTTGGAATCCGTGCCAGGGGCAACAAATCGGGCGGCCACCACGTGGACGGGTCCACCGCCGCAGGCGGACAAGTCCGCCACTGCGGGGGTGGGTCCGTTGCCATGGGCGGACAAGTCCGCCACCGCGAAGGCGAGTCTGCAGCCACGGGGGCGGGTCCGCCATCGCGGCAGGTCCGCCACCATAGAGGCAGGTCCTCCACCATGGTGGGTCCACCGCGAGGGTGGGTCCGCCGCCAGGGGCGGGTCTGCCATCGTGGGGGCGGGTCTACCGACTGGATGGGACCGCCGAGGTTGAAGGATTGGGGGAGGGGGCGACGGAGGGGGCGGAAAACAATGGCATGGATGGGAAACTCGAGAATGACAAGGGGGAAAAATGAAAATGATAAAAACTTATTGTGTATATGCAGAAAATGAGTATTTTGCGGATGCAAGAGAGACGATCAGAGGTGCTGAGGAGATGCATAGCGACGATGACTGGGGAGGATCACCAGAGACCAGCAAAGGCAGGACTACTTCATATGATGGAATATTCGATGATCAAGGCCCATGGGGCCATGTTGACAGCATTGATAGAGCGGTGGGATTCAGCGACGTCGACCTTTCACCTATCGACAAGGGAGATGACGGTGACACTAGAGGATGTATGACGGATCTTGAGGCTCTTGATATCAAGGCTCCCGATTAGTGAGTGTTGGTCAGAGGACGAGGCGCTGGATGAGTTTATGCGCATTGTTTTTGGTAGTGACGAGCTACCGGTGCAGCGGGGTCAGTTAGATGTGGATAGAATGTTGTCGTGCAGGGTACCAATACTATCACTGTACCTGGTAGGGTTGATTAGTGGTATACTTCTGTCAAATTGGAGTGGTTGATTTCTTCACATGAGGATTGTTGAGGTGATTCGCCACATCATCGAGGGCCGAGAGGGACAGTTCACGTGGGGGACTTGCATGTTAGCATAGTTGTATCGAGACATGCACGTGATTTGTTACATGTAGCATTTGAGTGTGATGAACGTCACACTACTACAGATGTGAGCCTGGGAGCATATCTGCATGACCAGGCTAATTATAGTGAGAGTTGGTGAGCATCATAATAGGGAGGTCGTAGCGTGGTGGTGGGGAGTAGAGGCAGGGGCCGTACTGCGATACCAAGAGATGCAGGAGGTAGATGTGTGGAGGCGACAATTTGATGAGGTGTGGGCAATAGATATAGTGTGGAGGCCATACATAATGCAGCAATTCAGGGGGTGGTCAAAGGAGGAGGGGTTGCATAGTGGTTACTTCTTTACGCAATGTTATATGATTTGGAGTAGGCCACAAGTAGTGGAGTTGCATTGACCGGATCGGGTGACGAGGCAGTTCAAAGTGAGACAGGATATTCCAGCAGGCCGAGTGACATTTGCATGACTGACGCGGGAGCAGCCATGGGGAACCATGTTAAATCTGCGTAGTGTACGGAGTGATATTGAGGGACTAGTGTTTAGGCTCTATCCTGATAGGTGAGAGGGGCCGCGAAACGTAGGGATGACAGGGCGGTATGATGAGTGGTTCAGGTGACATATACCCGAGTGGATTACACCAGTGGTGTCGATCAAGGAGGCACGAGGATTTGGGTTAGAGGATGAGAGGCGATTGCGGGAATTTAGTCTGCAAAGACCGTCGAGAGGACACAGAGGATGACGAGGGGCACAGGAGCAGGTGATAGGAGGTCAGAGGAGGAGACGCTAGTGGAGAGGCTAGGGAGGAGATGGAGCAGAGGATGGGGGGATGCGGCAGAGGGGGGAGGTGTTAAGGTTGAGGAGGTGGCAGAGGATGAAGGTAAGGAGGTGGTGGAGAGGAGGCCGAGAGTCTGAGGGCAAGGTCGATAGGAGAGGAGGTCGGGAGCTTGAGGAGGAGAGCCATAGGGTACATAGGGCAAGGCTAGTGGAGCCGGAGGGGAGGAGGGTGGACAGGAGATAGCCAAGACTACTGGAGGATAGGAGACAGTTGGAGTCAGAGAGGAGATGGATGGAAACCTAGGAGGGCAGGGGGTCTAGGAGGCAGCTGGAGGGGAGGAGGGGGGACATGAGACAACCAGGGCCACTGAAGGATAGGAGGCAGACGGAGTCGAAGAGGAGACATATGGAGACCTAGGAAGGCAAGGGGATAGGAGACAGCCAGAGGGGAGGGGGATAGGAGATAGATGGAGCCAGAGGAGGACAGTCGTAGTAGGGATCCTCTAGGGTGATAGAGGTGGATGAGATGGAGCTATTAGCAGAGAGTGAGGGGTACCATCCACGAGAGGTGAAGGTTGATTCAGATGTGCACGATGTAGCACCACTAGCAGCAACACCACCCAAATAGGAGGATCAGGGGGTGGTACTGAGAGAGATAGTGGAAAGACTGCGATGGAGCAAGTAGAGAGTGTAGGAGACAGAGGTAGAGCAGATCAGAGTAGAGGTGGAGAGGGATGAGTGGCGGGCCCGATTTGATTAGGGTAAGAGAGACTACACGGAGCTAGTCAGGCTAGTATTAGAGCAAGAGAGGAGATTGGTGAGAGAGAGATATGAGAGCCACGATGAGGCTGTGGATCTACGGGCTGAGGTGGAGAGATTGCGGGTGGAGGTGTAGAGTCAGATGATGCAAATAGAGGGATTGGGTTTGGTGGGAGAGGGGGCGACACAATAGGTTGTCAGCAGGGGAACACGGGATGCAGTGGATGTAGAGAGTGTGCAGAGGGAGCTAATTGAGCTTAGGGATAGAGTGTGCACAGTAGAGGCAGAGAGAGATGTGGCACAAGCATAGGTGGAGGTGTTGGAGCCAGGGAGGGATGTGTTACAAGCGCAGGTCTAGGTAGCACAGAGTGAGAGGCAGGTGGCTGAGACAGAGGTACAGTCTCTTCATAGAGAGAGAGAGATACAACAACATCGCAAGCATCTAGCTTGCGATGAGAGCGGGATGTGGCTAAACTGAGATTGCAGGCTTTGCAGAGAGACAAAGATGTAGTGGTGGTGCGGGGATAGGCTGCACAAAGGGAGAGGGATGCCGCAGAGTTGTGGATGCAGACACTATAGGGCGAGAGGGATGTAGCACAGGCTCAGTTGCAAAGGGGGTTGGTTGAGGGGGGAGGGCTAGGGACAGATGTTCAGGAGCTACACACGTAGTTACAGGCATTGCAGGCGGAGAGGGATAGAGGCTTAGAGCAAATACGACAGTTGATACTAGCCCAGGAGGCCTGGGTACAGGAGCGGCGGGCTATCAATGCAGACCGAGATTGGTATAGGCATGAGCAGAATGTCGCGAGATAGATAGCTAGGTAGAGGGATGAGTTCATGCAGTAGGCGAGCTATTGGAGGGGTGTATATGAGCAGGTCATTCCGGATCCAGTGCAACACACTACGCGCTACGTCAATTAGGCTCCGCAGCCACCAGGGTTGTCTCAATCATTAGGGATACACACCAGGGGATTTAGTGACTATCGACGGACTTTGTCTCCATACGGTGGTTACCAAGGGATTCCTACCCATGAGTACCAGGGGACTCCAATGCACAGAGGGCCAATACTTGATTCTCCACAGAGATCAGATGTGGGCAGCTCATAATAGAGTGGGCAGATGCAAGACATTGATTGTTTTTGGCAGATATAGGATGGATGTTTTGTTCATGTCACCAAAGGTCAGAGGTGATCAACATCTCTAGATTTTGTATCTTATTCGGCCATATATGATGGAGATGCATTGTATTATGATAGGATGTTTATTATTTTGATTATGTGAGGGCCTTTATTGACACTAGGCATGATATTTCTTTTATACGGCTATATGGGATGATTTATGATGTGGTTTCATATATATGCACATTTTTATATGGATAGATGATTTATGCTTTATGATTATGTTTTATGGATGCATATGTTCATGTGGATGGACGATTGATGTATGTTTTATGATTATGATTTATGGATGCACATGTATGTCATTATGATTATGATGATGGATGCACAGTTGTTTATGAAAATGGATAATTGTGTATGCTTTATGATTTATGATTTATGGATGCACATGTTTATGTGGATGAGTGATTATGTAAATGCTTTTATGATCTATGATTTATGGATGCACATGTTCATGTGGATGAGTGATTATGTAAATACTTTTATGATCTATGATTTATGGATGCATATGTTTATGTGGATGGACAATTTATGTAAATGCTTTTATGATTTATGATTTATGGATGCATATGTTTATATGGATGGATGATTTATGTAAATGCTTTTATAATTATGATTTATGGATGCACATGTTTATGTGGAAAATGAATGAAAGGTAAATGTTTATAATGCACCTAATTGTCAATAAAGATCGTCATGAGAATATGGATAGGCGATAGGCGTATGGAAGAGTGCATTTGCCAAAAAAGCCATTAATATCTTGAGAGGAAGAGGACTCAAGAGGAAAGAGAATGAAAGTACTTGCACAACCGAAATCATAAGTCATGGTGATGGTCATGATGAAAATGAAGGGTGCATGCGAAGTGATGAAAATGCAGTGAAAATGAGATTTTTCCATCTTTGGAGCATTGATGTTTACTATAGCGTTGGATACCAAGTACCTTGATATGGAAGATCAAGGCGAATGAGTCTTCTACGCATGAAACAAACACAACAAACAAGAAGGTTATCCTCAACACCCCGAAGTTGCGATGACCTCGGTCGGGCCTGGTGTTGAGATAACCACAAACACACAAAGTTGTTCCAGTGTAACACAAGACCTTAGAGATCTTGGTGGGTCTTACGAGGGATAACTGAGAAGATAGCAGTCAAAACAAACGATCAAGGTATGCCCCCATGTTAGCAAGTCAAGGTACGCCATAGTATGGTGGACCAAGGCGACCCCGACAGGTGATGGTAAGGAACCCAAATGATAAACAAAATTCAAATGCATCAAGAGATGATCACAATCAAGACAATAGGTCCTTTGCCATAGGATCAAGGTGACGGATGGGATTGTCGAGGTCTACTAGGAAGGATTTATCCTATTGAGACCAAAGATGGATGCTAAACTATAATGACCCAGTTGACGCGAGATGTTACTCATGGACTAGATCTTGTAACATGAGGGAATTTTGTTTATTAAGAACCAATTAGATGTGGGAATAATGTGATGACGAAGCACAAAAGACCGACACAACCTACAAACCTAAGGGCTCGAGAGCCGATCATAGATTAACCTTGCCTACGTGAAAGTGCAGAGCCCTCATAGTTCCAGAAAAGACCATGGATAAAGTGAAAATAAGACAATGATGACCGATGATGATGGACAAATGCCTTGGGGGTGAATCAAATGATCAACCTTGCCTACATGACAGCGTAGGGGCAATGTAGTTTGAGTGATGGACGCGACAAGATGGGATCTAGGTGAAGACAGACACGATCGATGATCCTACATGATGACACGGACAGATCGAAAAAGGGAATGAACAATGTAAGCTCAAAGTGGGATACTGAAAAGCTCAGGATGGGGGATAGGCCAGATTGGTCATCCAATGCTCAATCAATATATTCCAAGCAGCCTAGGATGAGATGGGTGAGGACAGTAGTGCGGATGAAAGTATAAAATAACTAGGATGTTAGGTAGATAATGATTAAGCCCTCTATGAATGACGCCTACTACTGGGTTTTCACCATCCATACCTATCCAAGGCACCACCAAGAGGTGGTTTTCACCATAGGACAAACTTATTTTTCTTTACTATTTTTAATTGATTTTTTGATTTTTTGATTTTTTTGACTTTTTGACTTTTTTGACTTGGTGGGGTTACCGAGTGGATTTAGGTATAGAACTTCTTTAGATGCATGCTATTGATGGGTTCATCAAGGGGTTCACCTTCAAGATTAGTCAACCTATATGCCCTAGATCCATATTTAGCGGCTATGATATAGGGTTCCAACCAATTTGCCTCAAATTTTCCTTTCTTGTCTCAATCTTGCTGAGTGCACTAGTTCTCCTTAAGAACAAGCTCGCCCACCTAGAATTGTCGAGGATGAACCTTCTTATTATAATTACATTTGAGGCGATTTTGGTATGCTTGCAGATGATCATAGGCTTTTATTCTTCATTCATCTAGTCGTTCTAGCTGTGCAAGCCATGCAACTTGAGCATCTTCTTTGCTGATAAGATTCTTCAAAGAAATCCTTAGTGATGGAAGCTCAACTTCAATCAACAAGACGGATTTAGCACCATATACTAAAGAATAGGGGGTGGCGCCTATCGGGGTGCAGATGGATGTGCGATATGCCCAGAGAGCAGGATGAATATGGAGGTGCCAATCTCGTCTAGTGTTATTGACAACCTTTTTGAGGATACAGATAAGGGTTTTATTGGTTGCTTCTACCTTACCATTATCCTGGGGGTAATAAGGTGTTGACCAATAGTGCTGGATATGGAAGGTGTCGTAGAGGTGTTTCATGGCTTGGTTTTTAAAAGGTTTTCCGTTATCAGAGAGGATGGTGGACGGGATACCATATCTGCAGAGAATATGGTAGAGGATGAATTTGGAAATCTAAATACCGTTGATATGTGAAAGGGGCATTGCTTCCACCCACTTGGTGAAGTACTCAGTGGCGGTAATGATGAATGTATGGCCATCAAATGATGGTGGGTAAATCTTGCCAATCAAGTCGAAACCCCATTGAGAAAACGACCATGGTGCCAGGAGGGGCTGAAGATCTTGTGCTGGGGCATGAATCAAATCTACATGTTGTTGGCATGGAAAGCACTTTTTCGCAAACTCACAAGCATCGTGTTCCAATGTAGGCCAATAATATCCAGCTCGTAGGATCCTTTTGGCTAGAGCCATACCATTTGAATGAGCTCCACAAATACTGCCATGTACTTTCATTAGTGTAGCATGGACTTCGGTCTCATTTAGACATCTAAGGAGGATTTCATCATACCCATGACAATAAAGCGTATCACCGACGATGATGTATCAGGAAGAGCGATGAACAAAGGATTTGTGTTGATTACGTGTAAGATCTGGGGGTATAATATTATCATGGAGGTAGGTGTAGATGTCCTGGTACCATGGGGAGGTGGGACCCACAATGTTGCACACCATGTCAGTCTCAAGGATATCATATGCTAGGATTAAAATTTGTTCCACAAGGAACTCACATTCTGTTCAGTCTTTAGGCATGCCAAGCAGGGAACCAATAGTGGTCATTGCATCAGCTACTTTATTTTGTACCCTAGGAATTTGTTCAAATTGTATAGAGGTGAAATATTTCTTGAAATCATCCACCATGCGCTTGTAGGGTAATAGCTTATCATCTTTGGTTAGGAACTCATCATTAACCTATCTAATGACTAGCAAAGAATCACTAAAGACTTTCAAATGAGTTATGTACCACTGCTTTGCAATTCTGAGGCCGGTGAGAAGAGCTTCATATTCTACTATATTGTTGGTACACGGGAATGCTATCCTAAATGATTTTGGAATGTAGTCACCTTGAGGGGTAACTAATAAAATTCTTGCCCCTGATCTATTGTGTGTATATGATCCATCAAAATACAGTGTTCACATGGTAGGCTCATCAACGGAGAAGACTTCTTCATCAGGGAATTCTATGATCAATGGATGAGTATCAACTAAAGGAGCTTCTGCTAACTGATCTGTGATTATCTATCCTTTAATAGCCTTGTGATCCACATATTGTATGTCAAATTCACTTAGGAGCATGACCCACTTGGCCATGCGGCTAGTCAGAGTGGTTTTAGATAACAAATACTTCAATGGATCGATTTTGGCAATTAATTTAACTGGATGGCTGAGCATGTAATGTCAGAATTTTTGTGTGCTAAAGACGAGTGCAAAGTAGGCTTTTTCCATGGGGGAGTAGTTTAATTCGTATCCAACCAATGTTTGACTGATGTAGTAGATCACCCTCTCTTTCGATGATTCATCATGTTGTGCCAACAATGCCCCCAATGCGACCAAAGTGGCGGAGATGTAAAGTAGAAGGGGTTTGCCTAGAAGAGGTGGCATCAAGATCGGTGGATTAGCTAAATATTCCTTAATTTTATTGAAACCCATCTGACACTGCTGGTTCCATCAGAAGGTGGAATCCTTCTTCAGAAGATGAGTGAATGGCTGATACTTATCTGCTAGCTGGGCTATGAATCGACGGATGGACTGCATCTTCCCTTGGAGGCTTCTTAACTGTTTCAGATTGCGTGGAGGTGGCATGTCTAGGATAGCCTTTACCTTGGTAGGATCAACCTCAATGCCCCTGCGAGAGACTATGAAACCCAACAACTTTCCTGACGTGACCCCAAAGACACACTCTTTTGGATTTAGCCGCAACTTGTAATGCTCTAACAGCTCAAATATCTTTTTCAGGATGGTAGGATGTTCTGCTCATGTTCTGGATTTTCCTAATAGGTCGTCGACATAATCCTCCATGATGATATGTATGAGGTCATGGAAGATGACCGTCATTTCCCTCTGATATGTTGCCCCCACATTTTTGAGACCAAAGGGCATAACATTGTAACAAAAAGTGCCCCAAGGCATTGTGAAGGCGGTCTTGTGTTGGTCTTCAGGTGAGATTCGAATCTGATTATAATCAGAGAAGCCATCCATAAGGGATAACATCTCATGTCCTATTGTTAGGTCGACCAACATGTCAATGTTAGGCAGAGGGAAATCATCTTTTGGGTAGGCTTTGTTAAGATCCTTGAATTCTGTGCAAACTCGAATGTCTCCATTTGGTTTGGCAACTGGTACTATATTGGAAATCCACTCAGAGTAGTCAATCAGTCTGATAAAACCTACCTCTAGTAACTTCTTCAATTCCTTCTTGACTAATAATGTGACCTACAGATGCATCTTGTGGAGCTTTTGTTTGACAGGCTTGGCGTCTGGGCGAATGTCTAAGTGATGAACTACTAAGGCAGGGTCTAAGCCTGGCATGTCTGAGTATGACCAAGCAAAGTTAATGATTCCCTCTTGGAGTAGCTGTACGATGACCGGATACTCTTGCTCTGAGAGTGACTTAGCTACATAGGTGATTTTAGGACTTTCAGCAGTTCCCAGATTAACTTCTTGAGTCTCTTCAATTAGAATAGACGATCGGGTAGATAACTAAGTTCCCATAAGGGGAAGATGAACATCTCCATCTTCTAGCGCCTCTTCGAGGTTTTCACCATCAGATGCGTCCTTTATTTTTTCTTTTTCAAGGTCAGGAAGTGCCTCAAGGAGGTTTTCACTAGATGACCACTTTTTACTTTTCTTATTCTTATTTTTGCGACTGGAGTGTTCATCCTCCCCCAATCCCATAAGGTTGACATATGTATCCACAGACATACTGACAGGTGTGCTATTACGGAGGACCCAATCAATAAGCTCAAGGTGAGAAAGGGATAGGCTAATAGTGCAGACGGATAAGCATTCAAACATGGATGATAGGTTGGTGTGATCGACATCATCGTACGCACGTATGATGGATTCCTCCTTGGGTATGTCTTCCAATGAGCCATTGTCCACGACGACACTATTGGAAGTATTAGACGATGTTTCAAGGCCTTTCTGCCTTCTGGCATACCCAATGCCTATGTTTTTTGGTAGCTATGACGTATCAATGGGTTGCAATCGCCCTTGCTCTTCTTTACCTAGGCCCTTGCCTTGATAGTTATGTTTTTCCACGAACTTTGTTGGCCAAGGGTACTTTTCCTAAAAATACTCCTTTAGAGGAGTTTTCGGTTGGGGTTCTTCTCGGTAGACCCATTGACTTATGTCCTCTTCTGGTGTATCTATTTTGACACTTGGGGATCTGAAAGTGGTGGTAAGGATGTTTTTACCACTGAAGGTGACAGTCTTGTCTTCCTTTGGAGTAGAATGCGAAGGTTGACCATACTCGTGCGGTGATGGTGGCATGGTTGCTACATTAAGAGCAGTATGCATTTCATATTCGCCACACCCTTTTTCAATGATCTAGACTTTGGTGACCGTAGGATCAGTGGCGGAAGATGGAGGGGTTATCGCGATGGAGGGTGGATTAGCGGATGATGACTAGGATGCCCCCATTTCAACCCCAAGACAATAATGTAAATGGGGGAAATGATGCTTCTAAAGCATGACAATATTCAAATGGTTGGGGGTCAGCATAAATGGTGACTTTCTGTTTGTTGACTAGGATTTTTAGGCACTAATGGTATGTGGAGGGGACGGCTTGCATAGCATGGAGCTATGGACAACTAAGGAGATTATATGGCAAGTCCAGATCAAGGACATGACAGGTAATGTACTGAACCATAGGTCCCACTTGGATAGGAAGATTGATAATCCCTTTTGAATTCCTTTCTGCATTATCATAGGCTTTGATTGTGATGATCTGATTACTTAAATCCACTTGAGTATACCCCACTTGTTTTATGAATTTTAGAGTACACAAATTGAGGGCAGAGCCATTATCTACCAAGACCCTTTTTATTTTATGGCGAGCAACCATGACTTCAATATGTAAGGGGCGATTATGATTGACATCGATGTCTGGCATATCATTTTGACTGAAGTGCAGTTGATGAGATAAAGCCAAGTGTCCCACCAAAGCTTGGAATTGCGTGGGGTCAATGTCATTTGACACACGAGTTTCCTACAGGGCTCTGTTGAGGATTTCTTGATGTATAGGGGAAGACTTAAGTAAACCCAAAATGGAGATATGTGCAGGGGTCTTTCCTAAGTGATCAAGGATGTTGTATTGAGAGCTTACATGAGTTGATTGGGCGAGTGTAGAGGCTGCAGGGACAGTGATGCGGGCTTGTCGTGTAGTAACAACACATTGAGGGTCTTTCGCTTTAACATGTATCATGGATACATGAGGTTCTACCTGCTCAATGTAATGAATAATACCCTCGTAATTGAGGGGTACATTCTTATAGCTCACGTTATTTGTGTTGTTGTTTTGAGGATTACTGTTGGAGGTGGTCGGGCCTTGATTATGGTTTGGAAAGGCGTTTTGATATATCTGTAATTGAGCATTGGATGACAAAGCTTGACTGGGGTCAACCTTGATATCACCTCGATCTATGAGATCTTGGATGTAGTTTTTCAGACCCTAACACTTATTCAAAGAGTGTCCTTTGATTTTATGGAACTCGCAATATTCATTTTCCCTAAACCATGCAAGCTTAGGTTTGGATTCGTCGAGTGGCTTGGTGACAGGGTACATGATTGGATTGTTGATCTGTAACAACTTATTGAAGATGACGCTCAAAGGTTCTCCTAATTGAGCATATTGGCATTTGGTGTTCCCTTGGTTATTCTGATTGTACTGTTGGGGAGGACGGGGTGCCCCCTGCAGTACAAATATAGCATTCGGTATGGGTTGTTGTTGTCTCTGGGATGTGTTAGCCATGTGGACATGTTTAGTATCAGTAATGCCATCATTTACTGTGTTTTTGTTCTTGTTCCAAAAACATGGCTTGTCGTTGAATGACCTTTCCTTTTCTTGATTATATATTTTGATGTGCCCCTTGGCAACAAGGGCACGCTCAAGGATGGGTCCCTTCTCTACTACCTCCGTGAAGGTGGTGACACAATGTAATCTAAAGCTATGAGCCATGTTAGGATGAGAGTTCTCCACAAAGAGGGTTCGACCATGTCCTTTTCTTTCAAAGGGGTTTTCATTTGGCTTGCTAGCGCATGCCACCTTTGGAGGTAGTTAGTAAAGGTTTCCCCTTCACATTGTTTTTCTTTGAGGAGGTCCAAGGTATCAGTGTCTTTCTCCAAATTCAAGGAGAAGTAGGAGACAAATTTTTCTGAGAAGTTTGGGTATGTGCAGGATCATCGTGGAAAAAATAGGCCCTTAAGTGGCAAAAAAATTAGAAAAATCAGTGTTAGGAAACTTGATGTAAAAATTTGAATAAGTTATCTATATTATTTCAAAAATATGTAAGAATAGAATTTGTAGAAAATTGAATGTAGTTTCTTAACTACTAGGTTTATTTAAAAATAAATAAAATCTATTTGGTGAAAATTTGAAATTTCAATGCAGTAGTACTTAAATTTCAGGGAAAAAATAAGAAGTAGATGTCTATCTAACCACCCTAACCATAATAAAATTATAATATTTTTTTTATAAGATTTTAGATGTAAGTAGAGGACTCATATCCGGATGTGATGCATATTTTTTTGTAATTTTTTTTCCAAGTAAATAATTAATTATGATTTTTTTATTACAACTTTTAAAAAATATAAAAACTCGTATGTCTAACCACATTAACTTGGTCAAAACTTCATGAAATTTAATTTTTCTTTTTTTAATCCTATAGTATGTGAAGTATAGAATGTATCAATGCATGTTTTGGATTCAAAAAATGTGATACCGTTTGAAATTTATAGATGTTTTTCAATCAGCCTATTGATCAAGACTTTAGTCGTAATTCTAATAGAAAATAAATAATAATTACTTATTAAATTCAAATTAAAGCATAATTTATATTGGTGGAAAGCTGAGAATCTCCTCTAAAAACCCTTTCTGTTTCATCAATTTTGGATAAAAATAAAGTCATCAACCACATACCATACAAATATCCATAATATTGCCACTTTTTGGCCCCTCATGATCTTGCACATACCCATCTGCAAAAGATTTTATGGATCCTTTTTCGAGGGTCATGAACCACCCTAGGGCATTGCTTGCCAGACTCCATGGGAACAGGTGCAAGAGATAGTTATCATTGTGGATAACTTCTTGACACTAGGAGTAAAACTCCTGCAAGTGGGCCTTAGGATCTTTGTTCCCCTTATATTTGTCAAACTTTGGCATCTCAAAATGTTTGGGAAGGGAATCAATGAGATGGAGGGATCAAACGGATATGGGCATATATCTTCAAACTTGAATGATTGTTTGCCAGTCCCTGCCTGAAGATCTTTCAGAACAGCTTTGATTTCTAGTATGTCTACACTGGCCGGTGTGTTGGATGGGTATTGATGGTAGGATGATTGTGGATTTTGAGATGACACTTGTAGATGGGCGTATGGATAATGAGGAGGTAGTATCCCCTGCTGATGCGCCAAGGGACCTTGTTGATAAAGAGGTTGTTGTTGCAAGGCGAGATATGGATTGGTTGGATAGTTATGGGTGGCGTACTGTTGGGAAGTACGGAGAAGGTGTTGTTGATTGGTTTGTGGATATTGGGGGTGCTGATGTGACTATTGCAAGGCCACATAAGATGGTTGTTGTTGATATTGTTGCTAGTTATAATAATTGTAATGATGGGGTGGTTGTTGGTGCATTGTTGGCAGCTGTGTTGGGCGAGATGGGATGTTATATGGTGGTTGCGCTTGCGGGCATAAGATGGATGCAAGGAATGGATATATAGTTGGGGTTGAAGGCCAAGGTTGATTTCCTTGCGGTTGATGCAGTGGTGGTTGTGTTGAAAATAAAGGATTGACCAATGGTTGTTGTTGAGGTCGAGGTGCAGCTGAGATGTTTTGCGAGGGGGGTTGTTGAGCACTAGTGGGAGCATAGGATTGGGATGTATTTTGTGGAGGGACGTTGGATTGGGGAGGTTGCTGGGGTATGAATGACGATGATGGAGGATTCATAGCCCCAAGAGGTGGAGGCAAGGTAGCGAAAGGGCTGCCCCTAGTGTTGACAGGAGGCAGATTCGAGGGGGGTGGTGCCGGTAGCATTAGTGGTTGCAGTTGTGAGATTTTTTGGGGCATGTCGTAAGTGAAAGGGTCGTTGGGGTCAGTGGTTTGAGGTGTCCCTGTGACCAAGATGATGGGATGCGTGGGATTGCCAACGAGATACAGAACAACATTGCCAAATTTAGGTTGATGCCAACCTTCTACGGAAGGAACATTGGGGACGTATGAGCTACTTGGGATGTTATGTGAACCTTGGGATACATTAGGTGTGGAGGTGCCATACTTGGATAAGTCGACACCTGACAGTAGTTTGACACCTTTGTCAATCAAGTGAGCCAAGATTTCCTAGCCATCTTTTTCAAGAAGGCGGTCTGTCATTTGCACATTGACTGGGTTACTAAAATGCTCCTCGAATGTGATTTGGGGTTGAATGACCATGTTTTCATCGCTAGGAGGTGATGTGTTTTGACCATCTATATTGGATTGTGATGAGGTGCCATTGTGGGGATCATGAGGGATGCTAGCACCATTGTTAGGATTTGATGAGACGTTCATTGTGTTGTTGGGATCTTGAAGGTTGTTTGATTGGGCATTTTGGGCTTGTTGGTCGGCCATTTTCTTTGCCTGTGATCGAGTCTGAATGGGCATGCAAGATGATGAGATGGATCAAGATATTAGGAAGACTTGGATGATGAAAGATTGATTCGATTTGATGGGAGATTAGCTGATGACGATTGGTCAGACCGACATGGATTGATTTGATGAAATCAGATTGGATTGATTGGTAGACACTGGATTAATCTAGATTTTGGATTTTGATCCAAATAGGTTTGATGATGTGGGGGTTGGATCGATCTGATGATTAGGATAGACTTGATGATAAATATGATGAACACCAAAATCTATAATCGAGTTTAAGAAGGATCCTTGGTAACACTAGGTGTTGATTGACGGGGAGATGTATGATAACAACACCGAATCCAACTTGAGATAGAAGCAGATTGATTGGGTTGAGGAGGATGACTAACTTAAGTTGGATAGCAATCCTAAGTCAGTTACGATGATTATAATTAGGGATGAACACCTAGGTCAACTCAGATGATTACTCCAACGGGGCTTATATGGAATAGCAAAGATCAGATATGAAAGCCGATTCAGGAAAGATGGGGAGCATCTTAGGACAAATGAATGATTCTCGAAACAAAGGAAAAAGAACTTAGAACAAGCAAAAGAGTGCTCGGAATGAATGACTCTCAGAACGAGGGGATGAAGACTCAGAATGGACGTTCAGATGTTCGTTTAGGATGGTGAATGGTCATATTGTTGTTCAAAATGGAGAGACAAGGGATGCCAAGTGATAATATAGGCTGGCCAAAGGTCAGGTCTGCCATAGCATAAGTTCAGGTCTGCCACAACATAAGGTCAAGTCTGCCACAGCATGCGGGCAGGTTCACCACAGCATGAGGTCAAGTTCGCCATAGCATGAGGTTAGGTCTACCAAAGGATGGGGTCAAGTCTACCAAGGATAAGTTTAAGCTTTATTTTTTGATGGATGAGTAAGGCAAAGGACTCAAAATATAGCAAAAACTGATAAAAAGTTTTGGCTAAACTGAAAATGACTAGTTTTGCACGAGAAAGACAATTCAGACAGCACAACCCTAAGATTAGTAGAAACAGGTATGCCCAACAAAGTCTTCTACTCTAGGATGAACATGGTTGCTAAGGAGTCCTCGATATACACCCGGTATGTGATGCCCAAACTGTGAACACCAACCTATTACAAGCATGAGTTAGGAACCCTAGCGAGATACTAAAGGCTCGGACCAACTCTTCACGTCATCCCAATGCTTTGCCAATTACAACGTGGTTGGATTGAGGTACATCTTTTGCTCTCCCCCCTTTATATACCTTGCCAGTATGCGTGGTTGGAATCGTCCCTTGGGGTGATGAAATCCCCAAGCAGGTCCTGCTAAGAAAATGAAAATAGGGTGACTCAAAAGACTTGGAAAGCTACGATTTCTCATCACCCAGGATTTCCAAATGACACAAGGGGATTGGATACGTCAAATAGCCTTCCACAAGCATGCCAAACAAGGTTTGTTGACCCCTCTAATTAAACTATGTGCCTAATTTACCAAAGAACAATTGGTAAAAACTTAAAATTTCACATTCGAGAGGTCAGGTCCACCACTGGAGGGTCAGGTCCACCACCGAAAGGTCGAGTCTACCACCGGAAGGTTAGGTCCACCACTGGAGAGGTCAGGTCTGCCATTGGAGGTTAGTTCTACCAACAGAGAGGTCAGGTCTGCCACCGGAAGGTCAAGTCAACCACCGGAAGGTCAGGTCTGCCATCAAAGGTCAATTCTGCCAATAGAGAGGTCAGGTCCGCCACCAGAAGGTCAAGTCCACCACTAGAAGGTCAGGTTTGCCACCAGAGGTCAATTCTGCCAACAGAGAGGTCAGGTCCATCATCGAAAGGTCAGGTCAGCCACTGGAAGGTCAGGTCTACCACTAGAAGGTCAAGTCCAACATCGAAGAGGTTAGGTCTGCCATCAGAAGGTCAAGTCTGCCAATCTGTAAGCTGAACCTACAAAAATGCCAAAAATAGCAAACGTGAAAGAAAAAGACCCATTTGTGGGTCCCACCGGGCGTGCCAAAAATGTGATAGGTCGAATATATGCATTAGAAAATGAGCAAAAAACTAAAGAATGGAAATAAACACCAAAACAACCTACACCTCAAGATTAGCCTAAGTTGGAATCAACACAAAATAAAAACAACAAATGGAACTTTATACCTTGTGTCGAATTGATCCTTTGGTTGGCCCTTCAATCTTTGATGTGTATGCTCCTTGGATGGCAAGATATGCAAACTAGATGATGATGTGAGGATGGATGGAAATAGATGAAAGCATGAAAATGGCTAAGTGTAGATTGAGAAATAAAATTGCAAGAGTTTGGCTAGCAAAATGATCTCCCCTAAATGACAGAAAAGAGGGGATATTTATAGGAATTTTGAGAATTCCTAGAAGAAATGGACGGCCAAGATTGAGCCACCAATGATCAAGATGTAGGGCTAAGGTGAGTTGAGAACTCACAAGCCCTCACATCTTGACATGTGGCATGTGATATAGCCCTAAAAGGTGAAGTGGACATGAGGTGGAAGGATAGTACTTGACATGGAGGGGGTACAAAGCACCTTGGGATTGGACAAGATCTCCTCATAAAGGAGGTGCTTGTCCCCATGTGAGGAGAGGGGAAAGAATAAAGAATAAAGAGAGGACATGTGGGAAGAAGTGAAGGAATTAAAAATTCCTTTTGAGTGCATTGGGGGATTAAAAGGTGAATTAAAAATTCACATGGGGAAGTGGAGTGCCTTGCCAAAAAGGAGAAAGCCTTTAATAAGTTTGACTTAAGGACACATACCATAAATGGGAAGAGGATTAGGTTGGTCTAATTGTATGATTAAGGTTGTGCAAGTACTTAATTAGATGGACTAATGACTTAATAGAAGCAAGTGGGAGATTATGGAGGATGTGACCCTAATGATGATTAGGGGTGTGCATATGTTAACCATAGTTAATTAGAGGAAGATGGAATTAAGATGGATTAGAGACCAACTTGTAAAAGTTAGAGGATGTGACAATGAGAACGAAAAGAGGAATTAAAAAATAAATTTTAATTTCAAAAGGGGAATATGACTAAATTGAATAAAATGGTGTATTTATTTAATTTAGAGGAGGAAGAGGGGTAAATTAAATACTTTATGAACCCTATGTAAGATGCAAGGTATTAATTAAACAAATGATTTAATTAATATTAACAGAGGGGATAAGCAACTAGATGAATAAGGAGACGTCTTTGATCATATGGAAGTGGTCAAATTAGATGTCTACAGATCTAAATGTGAATTATTATTCTAAAACGAATACGGTATTAAACACAACCGTTCTAGTGACCAATAAGGCTCCTAAAATTATTAAACCTTGGGAAAGGGTAAAATCACAAACCTATGTCACACTTTATAAAGGAATCCGCCAACAACAAAAAAAAAATTTGAACTTCGACCACATAAAAGTGGTCTTTATATTTTGAATTTCAAGGTTCTAAAAACATGTTACATAATGTGTAGATATCCTTGGAGCACTCTAGAAAACCACATTATCAAATGATCAAGGAATTTCAAACAAACATATGGACATGTGTGTTATTGTTTTAGATAATTATTTAATTCAAAATGAATAAAATTGATATCATACCAAAATATTATTCCATTGGCTTGAGTGTTTGGACTAAAATTGAATAAAAAACTCAAAGGAAAATAAAATCAAGTGAAGGAAAATATTATTGATACAAGATGGATTGTTGGCCTAAGTGATAGAATCACCCTTTAGGATGGTAAACCAACCTCGATGCACTCTCAACAAATGAATAGTCTTATGGGATATACTCAATTTTGCTTCTCCTTCCACCTCTACTAGTATCAAGAAAGTAACTACACCAAACTTTGATTTACACTTTATTCTTACATCTACATTTATCCTCAAGTGTTCTTTCATCTTCCATTTTAATCCTCTAGAACTTATTATCTTTCACAACTACTTTTATCTATCTATTTCATCATTCAAAAATGTCACAATCACCAAATATTCTACTATTCCATATCTACCACAAGATAATATGTCATATTTCCCTTGATATCCATATTATTTTCTATTGTGATAAAAAGTGGTATATTTTTCTATCTTCCAAACACTTTCATTTGGTTCTCTATGTTTCCAAATAACTCTTAGAATCATACCTTAAATTACAATTTAAATTAGAATCATACACATTCCCATTACCCTTTGTACTTTCATAACTTCTTCTACATTGCTCTTTACTTTTGGACTTTTATGTTATCTCACCATATTTCTTTTTCTACACATTCATCTATTATTACTTCAACTATCTAGTTTATTTTCTAGACTTTTTCACCTATCTTTGACTTAATCTTCACATTCTTCAAATTTTATCTTTTCAAGTTTCATCAACTTTCCACTCATTTTCTTCATTTATTTTGAGTGATTGTATCAACAACACCATCTCTTTTTCTAGTATCAACACTAGGTTATTGTTGTGTTTTCCATAATTTTATCTTTCCTCACCTTAAAATAATTGCTCACCCTTTTCTCTAAAGTTAAATTATAATATCTCTAATCCTACTTATGCCCACATATACTCACTTCTCTCCTAGATTCAACACATAAATAGTCTTATAGGATAAACTCAAATTTTCTTCTCCTTCCACCTCTACTAGTCTCAAGCATGGAACTATGACATACTCTAAGTTCCACTTTATTCTTACACCTATATTTATCCTCAAGTATTCTTTTATCTTCCATTTGACTCCTCCAGAACTAATTCTCTTCCATCAATCTAATTCCCTTCTCGTAATGTTCCTATATTTTATAGATCCATACTATTTACTATTGTTGCAAACACAACTACTTCTATCTATCTATTGTCATCCTTAAATAATATCACAATCATTACATATTCTATTATTCCATATCTACCACAAGATTATATGTCATATTTCCCTTGATATCCATCTTCTTTGCTATTGTGGTAAAAACCAATACATTTTTTTTTTCTTCCAAACACTTTCATTTGGTTCTCTGTCACTATTTCCAAATTATTCATAGAATCATACCTTAAATTACAATTTCTTCTTTGTTATCATGCATCTTCCCATTACCTTTTGTACTTTTGTAACTTCTACATTGCTCTTTACTTTTGAACTTATATATTATCTCACCATATTTCTTTCTTCTATTAGGGCATTTCAGTCTCGGAACGTTTTCTCTTCTTCTTCTTCATTGTATGATGTTCTCTGTGTCTCCCCTGGCGTGAGTGCGCGTGATATAAAGAGCGCATATCGTCGGATGGCTCTGAAATACCATCCTGACGTCTGCCCTGCTGCAGAGAAAGAAGAGTGTAGCAGATTGTTTCTTCAAGTTCAGGAGGCTTATGAGACTGTCGGATCCTCTCCTCCGCCAGGATTACGACTGGAGACTGCAGAACATGTTCACAGTAGGGGAGTTCGAAGGCACATTAGGTAGTAGTCATGTGTGGGAAGCTCAGCTGATGGAGTTGATTAGAAGAGGAGCAGGAAATAACTCATCATGGGGTAGCAGAATGAGAAGACGAAACCAACAGGGGATTTATTCTTACTGATGATGAAATCGTGATTACAGTAGGTTATTGAGAGTTCTCTGTAAATTGGATTGTAAAAAGGGCATTTGTGCGTCTTCTAGTCCTGTAAATAAACAAAAACTGTAGGCGGTTTTCTAATTCTACACCGATGGATGTTTTAGAAATACCATTGTCACATGCGAGGAGGACTATTACGTTCTCATTGCTGATCCACACATTAAATCATTTTCTGTTATTTTCATTTGTTATAATGCGATTTATAACTAAATCATGTTCGAGGCTTCAATTTCGAAGTTTAAAATTGGATCCCAGATCAGAGTAATTTAGATAAGGGGTATGCAAAATAATGATTTACTGAAATGGTGTTGCCACTAAGCTATGGCAAAGTCGATGCCTTCATTGTACCCTCACAGACTTACCACGTATGTTTCCCTTCTGCAGGGATGCGTAAAGCAGAGTCCTTCCACGAGACAAAATACTCTACACACACCTCATTCTCACAGAATGTATACGGAGTCTTTACTTACATTACCAGAATTATTATCATGTTGGTATATACGCCAATCTTAAGGGTGCACAGAAAATGTTTGACAAAATGTCTCACCTAGACGCAGTTTCATGGACTGTAGTGATATTAGGACACGCGCGTGATGGATGTTTGAATCAAGCGCTGCAGCTCTTTCATCAGATGCCGGAACAAAATGTGGGATATGTTCAGAATGGGCTATGTAATGAATGTTTGAACCATTTTAGATCAATGCAGCTTACAGTTGTGAAGCCAAATTTGATGACTTTGGCAAGTTTTCTTTTTGCTTATGTTAGAATGGAAGCACTGGAACGTGGCAAGGAAATTCATGGACAAATAATTAGAAGCGCATATCAATTCGACGTCTTTGTGGGAAATGGGCTTTACAGAAATGTATGGCAAATGCGTTAGCATTGAGGAAGCACGTAAAATGTTTGACAAAATGCTTACCCCAATTTTGATCTCGTTCAATGTTAGGATTGGCATGGTCAACAGTCACATAAAAACAGTGGATGGTGTCATAACAAAGTCAAGTCTACATTACAAAGCAGGGCAGTGGGTTTTTACACCTGATGGAAAGCATGTTCAAGAAGCCCTATCATTCAAAATCTATGGGAGGGGCAAGTTTTAGGGTGTGGAATAAGCAGCTCAATTTACTGGACTTAAACGCAAACATGTCGGTATTGAAATACAGAGCAGGGGGTTACCCAATTCATAAGTTATTGTACCTTATCATGGTACTACTGGCAATAACGAATCTTACACCAGGGAGTATAGCTGCACGCATTTTCACAGAAGCAATCGGGCTTGCTGTGCTTTTCAAACCAGACCACACAAAAACTAAAATATATTGGGTAATTGTACAAATATTTCATCTCATGAAAGCTCGTCAGGGGATTTTCTCATCTATTACCTAAGTGCACAAATATTTCATCCAAAATGAAAGTTTGTCGAAAGATTTTTTCATTTGTTATTTACCAAAAACAGAGTCAATAGTTGGCAAGCTTATATTTGCGATTTTACCTCTTATATCTGAAGCTTGGCATAATTGATGATATAAGAGGCCACAGTGAACTGGAATTCATCCTGTAGAGGGTAGATGTGTTCGGCATACGGCGAATTCACCGTTAGCAAAGGATAAGCACTGCCCACATTTTATAGGTTCTTTACAAACCCAATCACGTCTTTTAACATAATCTCTATTTTCTATAAGAAACATCATATATAGAGATATTTTTTACAATCAAATAAAATTAGATATGCTTATTGCCCACAAATCAAATATTTAATTTAATTTTAAATTATAATTGAATTAATAAAAAAACAACTTATAAATCAACCAAATATAGATTTATTGTAAAATGACAAGACTCCATACCACAATCATATATCCGTTATAAATTATATGGTTATGATATATTTGATGCTTCTCCATTTAATCTCAAACATCAATCTATTTAGTTCATCTAGAATTTCTCACTAAAAAATGTCTATCAATATAATTAGTCCATTGAATTTGTTGTGTCATTGAAGTTTGATATTTTTATTAATATAATTAAAGTTTAAGTATCTTTTTCAGTCATTGAATATATGCATTTAGACCATTTGCATTAACACAAGGAAGGAGGTCTCCATTTATGACCTTGAGTCACTCTAGCTAGCTAAAAAAATTCTTGAGATTTATTAGTCAAAATAACTAATTTATTGACTTACTAGTTTCTTAATAAAACAAGAGGTCTATAGAAAGTAAATAATGCATTATTAATATTGTTCAAAAAAGTTATTAGTTTGTTAATTTTATTGTGTAATATTTTATAATACAATGTTAACTTTTTTTCTTTTCAATTTATATTATTGTATTATCATTAAAAATTTATGCAATTGTTAGAAGTAGTATTTTCATTGAAAGTACATTATTGTATTGTAATTAATTATGATACGTACTAAGTTTAATTATTGAAGTGAAGTGATAAGGTACACACAACTATTAGAAGTTAATTGTTGAATTGATACCATGCAAACACACAATTATCAAACATCTATAAATTTGAAGCTTCAAAATGTCATGGAGTGTCTCTCAGCTTCTACTCCTTTCTCTTTTCCAAAAATTTTCGCCTTCTACAAATTTTGTGGTGTAGTATAATTCTCTCATATTCAAGGCACAATTTTAGGAGAAGAATATTAACATTTGAAGGTAAAATTTCCTCTTTTAGTTTCTAGGTTTCTAATTTCAATGTTTATTAAAAAATTAAAATATTAATGGAATCATGGACAAAGGTTCTAATAAAGGACTATCCAACCCTATAGCCTTAATAGAAACACACACAATTCATGTACAATGATACCCAAAAATAATACATTCTTATCGAAATCAACTTTATTGTTTTAGATGAAATTGTAATTGAAAATGAATATATGTGATATCATACCAAAGGATTATTCCATTGGCCTGAGTGCTTGGATGTGAATTGAATAAAAAACTCAAAGTCCATAAAATCAACTAAAGGGAAATATTTTTATTGATGCAAGATGGATTGTTGGCCTAGGATGCTCCAACATCAAACACCCTAGGTAAGTGATTTGTATGAATAGTTCTAACAAATAATGGCTAAGTGATAGATTCATCCTTTAGGATGGTAAACCAACCTTAGTGCACTCTCAACACATGAATTGACTTTTCCACCTCTACCAA
Source organism: Sequoia sempervirens (assembly GCA_007258455.2). Classification (NCBI taxonomy): domain Eukaryota; kingdom Viridiplantae; phylum Streptophyta; class Pinopsida; order Cupressales; family Cupressaceae; genus Sequoia; species Sequoia sempervirens. The sequence goes on along the minus strand of VDFB02109197.1, from coordinate 1,482 downwards.
TCTCAAACAAGGAACTATGACTTACTCTAAGTTCCACTTTTATTCCTACAACTACATTTATCCTCAAGTGTTCTTTCATCTTCCACTTGACTCCTCTAGAACTAATTTTCTCCCACCAATCTAATCTATTTCTTGTACTGTTCCTATATTTTACAGGTCCATACTATTTACTATTGTCCCAAACTCTACTTCTATCTATCTATTGTCATCCTTCAAAAACATCACAATCACCGCATATTCTACTATTCCATATAACTATTCCTATATTTCCCTTGTTATTTATCTTCTTTGCTATTGTGGTACAAACCAATACATTTTTCTCTTTCAAATATCTTCATATGGTTCTCTATCAACATTTCCACTTATATCACAACTTTTACAATTTCTTCTTTGCTACCGTACATCTTCCCATTAGCTTTTATGTTTTCATAACTTCTACGTTACTCTTTACTTTTGAACTTCCATATTTTCTCACCATATTTTTTCTTCTACACATTCATCTATTATTACCTCAATTATCTAGTCTATTTTTTAGACTCTTTACCTATCTTTGACTTAATCTTTGCATTATTCACAATCCACCTTTTCAAGCCTCATCAACTTTCCACTCATATTCTTCATTTATTTTGAGTGATGTATCAATCACATCTCTTTATCTACTATCAACTCTAGGTCATTATTGTTACCACAATTCTAACTTTGTTCTCCTTAAAATAATTACTCACCTTTTTCTCTAGCTAAACTATAATATCCCCAATCTTGCTCACACCCACATATACTCATTTTTCTCCAATTATATATATATATTTTTATCTATATACACTACTAAAAATATTGATACCAAACATATAAACCGTATATTTATCTTCAACTCAATTCCAATATAAATTATTTGATTCATCCACATTTCCTCATTTACAAATTTGTATAATTTCTTCTAAAACATTACTCTATATTTACTATTCTAGATACAACTTTCGTGCCCACATTTGTTATTCTCACTAAATCACGTCTCCTCACTTAATCACATCCAACTATTGGTACTATCTCCTACCCACTTAGCTCTTTAAAACAACCATATCCCCATTCCTGACATTAAATATAAATTATTGTTATCATATGCATGGCTCTAACTTCAATTAGGGGAGAGGACCTGAGCATGTTTCAATAGTTGTGATAGTAGTTGTTTATATAATGCCCAATTTTTTTATCAATATTGGACCAATAGTTGTGACATTAAAGTTGTTAGTGTTGATGATGACTACCCATAATTAAACAAAATGTATTCCTTTGATATAAAAAGCAACCAATCATGTCATTCCACATCATCGCTCAATAAAACGTGCTGTGAATTCACAAGTATTGGTCTCACTTTTTTTTTGGGCCTTTTTGGACACCTTGACAAAAAGCATGCTGATGTGGCATCATATTTGATGATGTGGCCCTGAAACCTTAGTTATAAGCGGAGACTTGCTAAGTAAG
>VDFB02109196.1:0-79698 GCA_007258455.2 Sequoia sempervirens | reverse complement strand
TCAATCTTGCATCTAGTAACATCAAAAGCCATCTAAAGAGCATACAAATTCATCTAAATCAAAGGCCAACTAAGGAGTCTTCAATATCAAGGAAGGTATAATCGATTTACATTTGTATTTCATCTATTTTCTTTGTTTTACCACTCTTTAGGCTAATCATTGAAGTGTTCTTAGTATTTTTTCACTTGCATTTTTAGTTATTTTGCACATTAGAATAGGGTAAAATTCTAAAGTACACATTTCTGGCACTGGTGGGACCCACAAACGGGTTCCTATATTTCACATTTGCTGTTGTTGAGATTTTTGCAGGAATAAGTCACAGTGGGGTGACTACGCCCCTGATTTTTCTGCAGTGGGGCGACTGTGCCCCTAATTTTCTGCAGTGAGGTGATTACGCCTCTGATTTGCTGCAGTGAGGCAACTACGCCCCACCTTGGCTGAAAATTATTTTCTCTGCTAACACTTTACTACAGTGAGGTGACTACGCCCCCCGTGGGCTGAAAATTATTTTCTGTGCTAACATTTTACTGCAGTGAGGCGACTATGCCTCCTAGGCTGAAAATTATTTTCTGTGCTAACACTTTACTGCAGTGAGGCGACTACACCCCCCCTAGGCTGAAAATTATTTTTTGTGCTAACACTTTACTGTAGTGAGGCGACTATGCCCCCCTTGGCTGAAAATTATTTTTTGTGCTAACACTTTACTGTAGTAAGGCAACTACGCCCCCCTTGGCTGAAAATTATTTTCTGTGCTAACACTTTACTGCAGTGAGGCGACTACGCCCCCCTTGGGCTGAAAATTATTTTATGTGCTAACACTTTACTGCAGTGAGGCGACTATGCCCCCTAGGCTGAAAATTATTTTTTGGCTAACACCTTTTCTACAGCGAGGCGACTACGCCCCCTAGGCTGAAATTTGTGCTAACACTTTTCCGCAGTGGGACAACTATGCCCCTGATTTTCCGCAGTGGGGCAACTACGCCCCTGATTTTCCACAGTGAGGTGATTATGCCCCTGATTTTCCATAGTGAGGTGATTACGCCCCTTGATTTTTTGCATTGAGGCGATTACACCCCTGATTTGCTGCAGAAGGGTGACTGCACCCCCTGGAAGGTAAAACTATTATCTTGGCTTCATTTTTTTTGCTATTTTCTCCCTAACATTGTTCTTGCAAGGATACATGTGTTTTTTGCTAACTCTTTGCAGCATATTCTTGTGAAGTTGATGAAGAAAGTGGGATAAAACATCTAACATTTGCTTGCAGGGCTATCTGTTTGCTCAAAATTTTTAAACTATCCTTATTGTTTGCATTAATCTAAGAACATAGTTTAATTAGAGGGAATAATATTCATTTCTTGTTGTGTTTGTCTTTTTGTGTTACCCAAAGGGAGCATTAACTTGTTTTCACTTTCCCCTTGCACTTTGTGTGAGCCTGGGGAGTAGTTGGAGACGGTTGGTGCTTTCTTTATAGTGGGACCTGCTTGGGGATTTCATCAACCCAAGGGACGATTCCAACCACGCATACCAACGGGGTATATAAAGGGGGGAGAGCAAAAGTTATACCCCAATCTAGTGACATCGTAATTGGCAGTGTCAAAGCTAGGGTGATACCTAGATAGACGTGAAGAGTTGGTCTGAGCCCTTCAGTATCTCACTGGGGTTCCTGACTCATGCTTATGACAGGCTGGTGTTCATGGTTGTGCCTCACGTACCGAGAGTATATCGAGGACTCCCTAGACACCTTGTGCATCCTAGATTAATACCTCTTTGGCCATACCCTTAACACTAATCATAGGATTTTGTTTGCTTGAGAGTGTTTTCTTGTGAGAAACCAGTGAAATTTTTGACAAATTGGCCTTATCATTGTCATTTTAAGTCCTTGACATAGTCATTTTCATCAAACCAAGTCCCGGATATTCCACAGTGAGGCAATTATGCCCCTAATTTACCGTAGTGAGGCGATTACGCCCCTGATTTACCGCAGTGAGGCGACTGCACCCCTGATTTACCGCAGTGAGGCGATTACACCCCTGATTTACCGTAGTGAGGCGATTATGCCCCTAATTTACCGCAGTGAGGCGACTGCACTCCTGATTTACTGCAGTGAGACAATTACGCCCCTGATTTACTGCAGTGAGGCAATTACGCCCCTGATTTATGGTAGTGAGGCGATTACGCCCTTGATTTACCGTAGTGAGGTGATTACGCCCCTGATTTACTACAGCGAGGTGATTACACCCTTGATTTACTGTAGAGGGGCAAATTTTTACTCCTGAACACCCGAAATCACCCCATTTGGATCTGTTTAGCCTCTAAACCATCATTTAATCATTCCCAACCATTATCTCATCATCCCAAGCCACTGTTTGGTCACTCTAAACCTCTAAAAACCTCCATTTTATCATTCCAAAGCTCCATTTTATCATTCCAAACCTTCATTTGGCCATTCCAACATCTGTTTGACCACGTAGTCTTTCATCCTTTTCAAATCTTCTGCCCACTCATTTCGAATAATCTTTCATCCATTCCAAGCATTCATCTCCTCATTCTGAGAGTTGTTCATCCTTTCCAATTAATCGTTTACTCATTTTGAGCTTTCAATCATTCATCCATTCTAAGCAATCATTAGTTTCGAGTGCTTGATCATTCATCCATTCCAATCATTTTCCCAAATCTGATCATCTATTTTCTAAATCTGATTATCCAACACCCCATTCCAATCGCTTGTCTCTTCGTTTTAACAGCCCATTTACCCACTTAAAAAGTCCACCCCATAGTGGGGTGAATCTGCGCTGAAAAGGGGCAAATCTACCCCTCTATGAGGGCACAGACGCCCTAGGAGGGGGCATAGACACCCTAGGAGGGGGCACAAACACCCCAGGAGGGCACAGATGCCCCAGGAGGGGGCATAGATGCCCCAGTAGGGCACAGACGCCCCAAGGGGGCAGAGATGCCCTAGTAGGGCATAGGTGCCCCAGGGGGGGCAGAGACGCCCCAATAGGGCACAGATGCCCCAAGAGGGGGCAGAGACGCCCTAGTAGGGCATAGACGCCCCAGGAGGGCACAGACGCCCCTCTATGAAAAAATTGGAAAACAAGCATATCTAGTTCCCAAATTTGACTAGTGACACCAATCCCATCATATCTTTCAATCCAATCCTAATTTTGAGCACTCGTTCACTCGTTCTTGGCATTCGTTCATCTATTTTGAATCTTCTACCCCTCATTCTGAGAGTCATTCATCTATTCCGAGCACCCATTTACTGTCATCAACAATTTTTTGAAAGTCATCATTTCATCACAAAAATCACATAAGTGCCACTTAGAACACCATTAGAGCCCATATCAAGCATCAAATCATCCATCCCAATCATCTAGGCTTCATTTTGAGAATTTTGATTTTTATGCCGAAACTTCCGGAGGCCATAACTTTTGACTCGAGTATCTGTTTGAGCTGAAATTTTACGAGTGGTTGCGTTATGAGATGGCATGTGGATCCCCAATGACTAGAAGTCCCTTGGACCCCGTTTTTCCACATTTTTGAGGCCTCAAACTTTCATCTTGACCCTCAAAATCACAATTTAGTGTTTTTTTTCCAGCATTTTGAAAAATCATTTTTATCAATAACTCGAAATGCATGTCTCAAATTTGGGATATTAGTTGGCAATTCATCCTATCTTTGTTTTGGGTATTTTTTTGGAAAAATTTGAACTCCCAAAAGTACGCTCGTGAGGTTTCCTAAAATGGAAAAATTTGACAATTTTTGAAAATTGCCAAATCTTGAAAAATCTGATTGTCAGCACCTTACGTTCTTTAAACCCAAAAAATTGGTGTAGAATCAATCCCATCACATCCTCAAATCATTCTAAGCCTCAACCCAATCCTAATCTGAGCTTTAATCTAATCCCAATTTGAGCTTAACCAAAACCCTAATATGAGGTTTAGTCATTTCAACCTTTCATTCATCCATTCTGAACAGTTGTTCTCCCTTTTCAATCATCTGTTTCCCCATTCTGAGTAAACACTCATATATTTCAAACCTTCATCTATCAAACTATCGTTCTATCATTCCAATCATCTGTTTACTCATTCTGAGTAAACATTCATCCATTTCACACCTCCTTTCATCATTCTGAACTCTCGTTCTATCATTCCAATCATCTGTTTACTCGTTTCGAGTAAACGTTCATCCATTTCACACATCCTTTCATCATTTCAAACTCTTTTTCTATCATTCTGATCATCTTTTTATTCATTTCGAGTAAACATTCATCCATTTTACATAGCATTTCATCATTCCAAACTCCCGTTCAGTCATTCTGATCATTTGTTTACTCATTCTGAGTAAAAATTCATCCATTTCACACATCCTTTAATCATTTCAAACTCTTGTTCTATCCTTTCGATCATCCGTTTACTCATTCTGAGTAAATGTTCATCCATTTCACACATCCTTTCATCATTCTGAACTCTCGTTCTATCATTCTGATCATCTGTTTACTCATTATGAGTAAACGTTTATCCATTTCACACATCCTTTCATCATTCTGAACTCTTGTTCTATTGTTCTGATCATCCGTTTACTCATTCCAAGTAAACATTCATCCATTTTACACCACATTTCATCATTCCAAACTCCTGTTCAGTCGTTCTAATCATTCGTTTACTCATTCCAAGTAAACGTTCATACATTTCACACATCCTTTCATCATTCTGAACTCTCGTTCTATTGTTCTGATCATTTGTTTACTCGTTCCGAGTAAACATTCATCTATTTCACACCTCCTTTAATCATTTTGAACTCTCGTTCTATCGTTCTGAGCATCCGTTTACTCATTCTGAGTAAACATTATCCATTTCACACCACCTTCAATCATTTCAAACTCTCATTCTACAATCCTGATCAATCATCTACTCGTTCTGAGTAATCTATCATTCATTTTGAACCTTCATCTTCTTGTTCTGAGAATCGTTTGTCCATTGTGAGCAGTCGTTTACTCGTTCTGAGTAGTCATTCATTTGTTCCAATCAATCATTTACTTGTCTTGAGTATTCATCATCCATTTCTCCAATAAAATCATCATTTCCCCCATCCAAATCCCTTGAACTTCATCTCGAGTTATTATCCAAATTGACCTAAGTGTCTGATCTGATCGTCATCATCAACATTCGCTTAGGATTGTCATCCGTCCTAAGTCAATCATCATCATTAGCCCAATCAATTTGTTTTCAATCTCAAAGTGGATTTGGTGCCGTAATCATTCACTCATCCTTTAATCCAATCAATCAGTATCCTACGTCACCTAGGGTAATCTTTGAACAAGGTTTACAGTCCCTTTCGTCATCCTATTTGATCCCTCAGCCTGTCTTATCAATCATCGATAGATCTTATCCAATCCAATCCAATCCAATCCAATCACATTCCTATCCAATCACCTTCGACCCAATCAATCTACTTCCATCTCAAAGTAGATTCGGTGTTGCAATCATCCTTTGATAATCAAATCTTATCGTCATAATCAATCCCATCGCATCATCCAATCATCCTAATCTAAGCTTTAGTCCAATCCTGATCTGAGCTTGACCAAAATCCTGATTTGAGCTTTAGTCCGATCCCATCCCAAATTGTTGACCCATCCTCTTTATCCTTTCACCATCATGAATCATTATCCTCCATCAATAGTGGTCAAGGGAAACCCTAATTACATTGACAATGATAATGAAAGTCTTGTCGATCAAGAGGAATATGACATAGATTCCCTTGACACTATCATTTCTAGTAAGCTTTCTCCACCCACTTTCCAAAATCCAATCACCCTTTCAAGTTATCCCATTATGTCTTCATCCACGCCTAATCATGTTGCTTATGCTACCTTTGACAAGGGATATCCATCATACCCTTCATCTACATCATCCTCTTATCCAACACCCACATCCTCTTATCCTAGTCTACCATCTCAATACCCCTATCCTAATCCCCCATCCACATCCTCCTATCTAAATCCTTTATCCGCATATACCCACTACCCTAATCTTCCATGCCAATCTACTCACTCTAATCCTACATTCGTACCTTCGTATCCTAATCCAACATCCACATCAACTTATCCTAATCCGACATCCGCAGTTCAATATCTCCATCCACCACCCGCATCCTCATGTCCTAATTCACCATTTCTTAACCCTTCATCTAATCTTAATCCCCGATCTATTCCAAGTCTTGCATCCAATCCCATTCCCCCATCTATTCCAATTCTTGCATCCAATCCCATTCCCCCATCTAATTCTAGTCCACCAATCCATAATCCTTCATCCACTCCTACCACGCCATCTCAACCCTAGAGCATTCAAGTTCTTCACTCTAGAAGTTCTCCAAGGACTTATAACAAAGAAGACATCTCCCACTCCACACCTTGAAGTTATGGAATCATGCCATCCCAACCCATCATCCACGGTCATTAGAGATGAGACTCTTCTCCACCCAACACCTACCATTGATGATACCATCCCTAGCACCACTCAAACTATTGAAACCATCACATCCTCTGAATCCACTGAGCCCCCATCTCCTACCATCACATCTACCAAATCCATTGAACACCCACTTCCTTCTCCAAGAGTCGTCGAACCCATCGACGACACCCTAATCCAATCAACTTCTTCCACTCCTAGTGTCACTAAAATCCATTCCCATGAATGTTTTGAATCCTCCATCCCTCCATCTTCCCAACTTGAAGCGTCCCACCAAGACTCCATTCTCATGCCTCCCGCACACGATAAGTCATGCCAAGAGTCTAATCCAAAGAATGCCAACATATCCCCTTCTCTAGATCAAGATCCTACCATCCCATCTAGTCCACCTCAAGATCACAGTCCCCCATCCATTCCATCCCATGATCCCCTTCTCATTCAAGCTTCCACCGCTCCATCTCCATCTCCATCGCATGATCCCACTACCACAAATCCAAATCCTATCATATCCCATAATCCCTCTCCTAATATCGCCCATCCAAATGTTGCTATCCCATCATCTCCCTCTCATGATCCCCCATCATCACCTAAAACTGTTATCCCCACACCACTTGCATATCCCCTTGGTACCCTCACATTCTTCCATGGTGGCATCCTCGTAGAAGAAAAACACAGTGTATATACCACCCATCATCCTCCACCTAATAATGGAATCACATCATGTTTTCAGAATAACACAAATCCTATCATGGATCGCATGCTCAAGAAAATGAACTATCAAGGAAGAGGTCTAGGCCTTCATGAGCAAGGTATTTTGGAGCCCATCCAAGTCAAAGAACAAATCCGCATGCAAGGTCTTGGAATTATTTCCCAAGACTCACAATCTAACGATGTTGGTACAACCTCTAGACATCCTCAACAAGCCTTTTCCAAAAGAAATGTCGGCTCTTCCCATCGACCCACTAGATCATATGTTTCCATCCCTCCTCCTCTATCGTATCACCTCAAAATAACTGTCCATATTCCCCTTTCATCTGCTCCATCCACCATATCCCATCCTTGATTTACTCCATCCATCTTGGGTCCGTATATCCCAAGCTCACCTCCTTTATCTCATTCTTTCATCCATCCAACACCTATCCATGTCATCCATCATAAACATCCCTCTCACATGTCCCCTAATCAGGATCAACAAAGGCACATACCCGCACATCCTCCATCTACACATAACCCTACCTTTGTCGCTCCACATCATCCATCTCCTCGCACCCATCCCATTGCTACCAAAAGCACTTTGGGTATTAAAATAAGAATGTATCAATCTAAAGATCCACATGAATCTAAAGCTTCTGATGTCCCCTCCAAAAGACATGGTGAAGAGAAGAAAAATCTAAATCTAAATCCACATCAAATTCGTAGGCCACAAAGGCCCACCAAAGCGAAGATCAAAACCATGTGGATCCCAAAGTAAAAAGATGCAATGCCATCACATGAAAAATCTGTAAGAACATCCAAAGTCACTAATCCAAAAGCTAATCATACACCCCTTTCATCTCCTAAGTCTGTTTTGAGTCCCTATGTCCCGAAATTCACCATTCCATCTCCTCCATTATCCCCACATTCTCCATCCCTTAATCCTATTATCTTTTCACATCCACCACCACATGTGCCAATGTTGGTCCTGAACACATCTCCCCATCACATATCCACCCCATCATTCCATCCATACCCTTTAAAGAATCCCATCCATTATCCCATGTATCTCCCCTCTCAAATCCCTCTAATTCATCCTCTTGCATAATCCATTTATCCTCATAAGGTTGTACCAACATCCAACAGTCGGTTCGAATAATGGCTATTAATGCCTCATATAGAACTTGAAGCTTAAGTCCTTCATCCATATCCTTATCGCATGTCTTCTATATCCAAAATTTCAAAAATCCAAAAAAATTCAAAAAAAATCCACAAAATCCAAAAAAAAATAAAAATCAAAAAGTCAAAAAAATCAAAAAAATCAAATTGTAAAGAGAAATAATTCGTCCAATGGTGAAAACTTGGCAAACAAGCACCTTGGACAAGTACTATGATGAAAACCTGGCAAACAAGCATCATGCGTAAATCCCCTCCATTCGCTATGCTTCCTGCTATGCTTCCAAATATGCAGTCATAATCCCCTCCATCCCACCTATCTTCTGCATCCTACCATCATATCCCATTTATCTCCCATCCCTCCATTCTTCTTGTGATCTTGATCAAAACAAGGGCTCCTATCTATACATGTTTTGGCCACCTCTTGGTATACATTCCCTTCATCCATGCTCTGTTGTATTCCTTGGTCACCCATCCTATCCTCCTCTAGTTATCTCCTCTTCCCATCCACTCATCTCCCGTCCCTCATGCCTCATCATATATGACATATCTAGAGTGGGGGAATCTGCTTCCTTTGTGACATAGTCCTTGGAGACATCATCTATCATAACATCCCCTCCATCTCCCCATCCTTATCTTCATATCCATCTATCCTAGCATCCCTTTCATCTCCCAATTCTTATATCCCTATCCATCTATCACAGTATCCCTTCCATCTCCCCATCCTTATCTTCATATCCATTTATACTAGCATCCCTTTCATCTCCCAATCCTTATATTCCTATCCATCCAAACAATCCCTCCCATCCTTCATCCCTATATCTCTATCCATTCTTTCATCTTTATCCTCATCCCATCTCACAATCCCTTGTCATTGGTATTTGGCTATAGGCCTCCTTCCATGCAACCCAATGCCATTTATCTCATCGCCATCACTTCTGCTTCTTTTACACATCTTTTCAATCTCTTATCCTTTCTCAATATTCATCTCCCCATCATACCATCCTCCCAAGTCATTTTAATGATTTGGATAACTATCCCATCCCTGAGCTTTATGTGATCATCATCATTCTATCCAATTCAATAGGTTTATCCAATCTCATCATAACGGTCCCATATTTTTATCCACTTATCCTATCATCATCCTTTATCCATCATTTTCCTTTGGTCTTTGGTCAAACTACGTTGCCCCTGCGCTTTCACATAGGCAAGGTCGATCACTTGATCCACCCTCGGGGCTCCTCTATCATCTAGCATCGGTCTTTCTGCTTTGTCCATATGCTCCTCTATCGTCTAGCATCGGTCTTTCTGCTTTGTCCATCTGCTCCTCTATCATCTAGCATTGGTCTTTCTGCTTTCTCTGTCCACTCCTATATCATCTATCATTAGTCTTGTCTTTTGTCTTTCTGTTCCTTGTCATCTGTCATCATCATTCATTATCCTCTTTCTACTTTTATCCATGGTCAGTCAACAGCCTTTTACCGAACTACGAGGGCTCTGCGCTTTCACGTAGGAAAGGCTAATCTTTGATCGGCCCCTGAGCCCCTATGTCTTTAGGGTGTGTTAGTCTCATGTCTTGTCTTCCTTGTGTCATGTCATCAAGCTATGCCCTTATCTAGCCAATTCTTCAGAAATGAGACCCACTTGTATCAACAAATCCAATCAGTTTTGAATATCCTACGTCATATCGATCTTTTAGCTTAGTATCCATCATTGGTCTCAACAGGATGCATCCTTCCTAACAGACCTCATCAATCCCATCCATCCCCTTGATCCTATGGCAATGAACATTTGACATTGATTGTGATCTTTTGATACTTTTGGCTTTTGTTTATCATTTGAGCTCCCTATCATCACCTGTCACGATTGCCTTGATCCATCATATCATGGTGTGCTTTGACTAGTACACATAGGGGCATATCTTGATCTTTTGTTTTTTTTTGTCTTCTTAGTTGTCCCACATAGTACCCACCAAGATCTTTGTGGTCTTGTGTTATGCTGGGGCATCCTCGTGTGCTTGTGGTTATTCCAATACTTGGCCCAACCAAAGTCATGGCAACTTTAGGGTGTTGGGATAGCCTTCTTATTTGTTGTGTTTGTTTCATGCATTAGACACTAATACGCCTTGGTTCCACATACCCTGGCACTTGGTGTCTTATGCTATAGCAAAAATCAGTGCTCTGAAGATGGCAAATTGCATTAGGATTGCATTTCATTTCTATCATCTTGCATGCATCCCCCATCCTCTCATGTATCAAAATCCCCCCCATCCATTCATCCTTCATCCTCATCTCACATCTTTATCCAAACCCCATCCATTCCCTTTAGCCTAAATCCTCTAATCATATCATTGGTCTTGTTCCTAGTCTTGTTACAAGCCTTGATCATATCATCCTCATCATTTCCATCATCATCATCGGGAGGTATTCTTCCCTATCCTTTAGTGGTGTTTTGGGATGTATCCTTCCCTCAACAATACCACTCATTGTGATGTATCCTTCCCTATCCTCATTGACAACATTCCATCCATCCTCAACCCCTTTTGGCTTGTACCTTGACTAGGGCAACATCATTTTCGTCTCTGCATCCATTTTTGTTTCTCAACCTCCTGTCGCCTTTTCATCCTTTCATATCCATCCCTTTGCATCCTCTTCCCCATCTCCCATTTCACCATCTCATCCATTTCGAGAGCACATTCGTGTTCTCTTGAACCTGCATGTCCTCTCGAGGGAGCATCCTCAAACCCTACTCTTCATCTTCACCTCCATCATCTTTCTTCCTAGTCCTCCCTTTGATGACTAGGGCATCTTTTCCAATCTAACCATCTTCTTCGAGGATCTATGTTTTAATATTATTTGAAATGATGCTACTTCGTAACACCATCTCAAAGAGGGGAAAAATGTAGACATCCAAATTTGGACACTTAATTTATCCAAATTTACCACTTTTCATCTAAACATCCTATTATTTGCATTAACTAAGTAATATTACTATTATTTAATTAATATCCTTAATTCTGCCAAATCCCTAAGGTAATTAATTAATAATTAAATACCTTACTCTCCTTAATCCTCTTTTCATCAAATGAATCAAATAAATATTACATTTATTTAATTCCTCACATGTCTTTTTCATCTAATCCTAATTCATCTCCTAATCTCTTCATTAAGGATGTGCACATGCCTAATCCTTGATTAGGATGTGTCACATCCTCCAACTTTTGCAAGTTGGCTTCTAATCCTCATTAACCCTAATTATCCTCTAATTACTAATTAGTTAAACCTAATTAGTAGCTTGGTCAACTCTCCCCATCCCCCAAGGAATTTTTAATTCCTTTTTATTCACCCTAGGCTCCTCTCTTCCCCATGTGAATTTTTAATTCACTTTTATTCCTCCTAGAATCCCCTTTTCCCATGCATCTTCTAGAACCTTTGACATGTCACCTCATGCACATGTGACAAATTCCCACATTTTGGGAACCTTGTCTTATCCACTAGATTCTTCCAATCATTGTGAATTTTTAATTCACTTTTATTCTCCCAAAGCTTTCCCCTCCCCATGTGATCATTGAAAGGTCACATCAAAGTACTTGGAAGGTACTTGTCCTTCCTCCACATCATGTACCTCTCTTCCACATCACCTACATCATCTCACCCTTAGCCATCTCACATTCCACATGTCAAGATGTGAGGGCTTGTGAGTCCTCAACTCACCTTAGCCCTTCATCTTGACCTTGTTGGATAAATCTCAACCATTGAATTCTCTAGAGAATTCAAGTTCCTCTATAAATACCCCCTCCTCTAAGGCAAAAAAAAAACACATTCATTTTGAGCAACCTTATGCTGCCAATTTGCATTCTTAAGCATTCACTATAATTTAGCCATCCATTTAGTCATTTTGCATTATCAATCTTGCATCTAGTAACATCAAAAGCCATCTAAAGAGCATACAAATTCATCTAAATCAAGGTCCAACCAAGGATTCTTCAACAGCAAGGAAGGTATAATCGATTTACATTTGTATTTCATCTATTTTCTTTGTTTTACCACTCTTTAGGCTAATCATTGAAGTGTTCTTAGTATTTTCCCACTTGCATTTTTAGTTATTTTGCACATTAGAATAGGGTAAAATTCTAAGGTACATAACTACAACTCCACATAGGTTGCTATATTTGTGCATATAGCATTCATTCATGCAAATGATAGTACAGAGGATAATAGGAAAGTATTGAGGGAGTATCACTTTTACATCAGTGACAATTGCACACATTCTACCAAGTTTGTGCAAGGTTTCTTTCAGATGTTCTATGTTGATTTGGCTAGTAGGGGTATATCATTCAATCAACATATCATATGGTCAGATAACTATACATCACAATTCAAGAATGTCGAAATGTTTTACTAGTTGAGTAGGATGTATAGGATCAGTGGTGATCAACATATGTGGAACTTCTCAAAGGCCAAGCATGGAAAGGGGGAGCATGATGGAGCAGGTGCATGTATCAAAAGAACCCTTGCACGAGAAGAGTTAAAGTAAAAGGACAGTGTAAAGTTGACATATGCAAGATCAATTGTCGAGTGGGGCAATCATGCAATGGATCTAGGTAGTCAAGGTAATTCTTCAGTTCGTAGATTTTTTCATTTAGTAGATGATACTAACATTGCAAAATATGAGGATTGTTGTACACTAACAAGATTGAGCGAGCTACACTCTTTTAGAAGCTCCAATGTAGGTACATGGACTATCCATACGCAGAAGATGGCATGCTTTTGTTTTGCATGTACACTTCGAGCATGGAATGATTGTGAGTCAATAGAGTGGGTTGAGGAATGGTTTGTAAGAAGTGTAACCCCACTTGATACTTATCATCTCCTGACAGCTCTACAAATCACAGAGATGCAATCATCTATTGAATTTGATAATGTATCGGACCTTGTAGAACCATGTAATATATCTTACTTTCAGGTTTTATTTTGATGTTTGTTAAATACATCTAACATGATGAACATATCAATGCAAGGCACATATATGCAGTGATTGTAGATGAAGACAATGAAGAGGGTACATATTATTACATATGTCATTGTATCGAGGCTAAAAAAAAATTAGAGGCCCCAGTTATAGATGGAGAAAACATAGAATATCCTATAGGTTCAGTGGTTGTTACTGGAACATGGCTTAGAAGGTACCTAGTTAAGAATGCTGCAGTTTGGTTGTTTGAGGACTTTGACACACATCAAAAAATTATTCACTACTCGAACCTTGTCATTGCCACCAACATTCATTTGATCAAATATAAGGGCAGACCTGCAAACAAGAACTTGTGGAAAGTGTGTGAGTCTGACCACGAGGCAATACTTGAAATGATAAAGAGTAGAGAAAACACAGATGGTTCCCTGGATGGATTGGTAAGTATGCACATTGAATTTGTAAATTCATTTTATTCATCATTGCTTTATTTCAAGCATTTAAGTTTGATCATATGGTATGTTTGGGGTGTTGGATGTGAGAGTTAATTGTTGGAAGAGTGATTTTCAAAGTGGGTAAAGGAGAGGTATTTTGATGGTTGTTCATTGAATCGTGAATAAAGGATTAAATAAGGTCTAAATGATCATATGTTAGGTGTTTAGAGGTGTTTAAGGTCTTTTTAGTTCAATAATTACAAAAATGCAAAATGTTGCAAATGCTATCAATGACAATTTTGCTAATTTGTGCTGATTTGCAAAATTAGAGTAATTTAAAGGGTAATTAGGTGTAAGTTGGTTAGTTTGAAGGTGGTTATGGTTTTTAAATTCTATAAGAGGCCTTCTTAGTCTTGAATCAAGGTTGTTGGAGGTGTAACAAACTCACACAATTCAAAATACCACATTTTTTGTGCATTTTTTAAGTTTTTTTCACTATTTTCCAAAATTGTTTGTTGTTGTCTGGACCATATAGACCCAATCATGCTTTGAAATATTTAGAGGTTGAATTTTTATGAGTTTAATTTGATCTTTCACTTGGTTTTGAGTTCTAACTTTTTGTTTTGTGAGAGAAATTGCAAAAATACAGTGAATACCCTATTTCTTCCATTGTTAACAGTTTGAAAGCAAAATAATGCACTTTTGACCAATCCACCCACTCTCTAATACTGTAACTTAGTGGATTGGTAGGAAATATGTTATATTAGATGTATTAATGCATTTTATATCAGAATAAATCATTTTTGTGGGGATTGTATGATGCCCTAGGGCTGGAAAGTGCATTTTTCCTTGAAAAGTGATGGCTTTGAAGTGCTTCTCAATGAAATTATGATCGAGTTGATTTTTTGAGTGTGTCAAATGACTAGGAAGACCATATGGAAGTTTTTTGTACCATTGATTTGTTTTTTCAAGCCTTGGAGTGAAGATTTTGACAAAACCCTTGTTTTTGTATTAGAAAAGGAGGGTTATTGAGTTGGGAGAGTTTATGGTCGTACAAGTGAAAATCTATTGTGGATTCTATGGTTTTGAGGAATTTAATTTTCTTCCCCAAGGTTTCAAGGTGATTGGATAACTTTGAAGGGTACTTCCTTTGTTAAATTGACCTATTTTCCAAGCTTTGCCATGGTGGATGTATAGGAAGTCAATATTGATCCAAAGGAGTCTTACTTGAATTTGAAGTATGTTGTGTAAGTCCTTAATGGGTGTCTAAATCCATTATTTAATTGACAAATATTTTGGGAAAGTTGGTAGAAGGAATACACCTAACAAGTGGATTTGAGAAGTTCTCTTGAACTTGCTTTGAAATTTTGGTTGAACATCTTGTATTTGTCATTTTTAGTTGATCGCCAACCTAGTTCTGCATCAAAAACCTAGGTTTGGTGGATTGATAGCTTGGTGAGCGGTTGTGGTGCAGGAGCACCTACACCTCATCCTCCCTTTTTGATCATTTGATGGAAATAGATGGTGAATAGGTTAGAATGAGTCTTTTGAGTGTTTTTCATCTTCAATAAGGTCTAATAAGACCATTGGATAGGTTCTAGGTTGATTTTTTGAGTTTTGGAGTCAAAATGTGAAATATTGCAATCTTGCACTAAATGTAGTCATGTAGCCTTAAGAAGGAAAAATCCTTAATTTGTATTTTGATATACAAGATTGAGGTCTTACAGATGTAATAAGGCTATTTTTAAGCCATTAGAATGGTTTTATAAGTCATAGGTGTTAGAATTGATAGTGGCTTCAAAATTGCAAAGTTGCATAATGCAATTTAATGTAATTTCAACATTAATGATGTAATTATGCTAACCAATGGTTCCCTCCTTCAAAAATAAGTTGAGGTCCATTGGAAATGATGAGGAAAAGTTTAAATAGCCTCCATTGGGTTGAGGTAGGGAGGATATTGAAGTTTTGAAGCATTTTAATAAGAATAAAACTTTGTTTTTCTAGTTTTTACAACATTTTTACTGTTATTTTGATTAGTACGACCTGTAGCAGTATTGTACAGACCTATAATGCATATGGTTCAATAGAGGGGAGAGTCTTATTTCTTTTGATGGTGATTTGAGTTAATTTCATTAAGAATTGAGCAAGTTACATCCATTTTACTGCTAAAGGGTTTGAAATCCTACAAAACAAGGGTTTGTTTGCAAATATGTTCATAATTCACCATTCCACACTAGGAAAATTCTAATTTTTGGTGGAATGGTGGATTTAAGGGTCCTTTACATGATACAATTAGTTTTAGGAGGAAATATGGAGATTTGCAAAAGTTATGTGATGCCATAGGTCTAGTTTTACCTTGAAATAGTCCAAAAAATGATCATTTGTAAGCATTTCTTTTGATTTCTAAGTATTTTAAGTAAATAAAATGGATGTAAGGTGTAAATTGGGTCTTGGGGAGAATTTTTAAACCTTTGAAATGCTATAGGGGTGTTGGGGTGTTCCTTGGTAGTCAAACCTTCTTTACACAGGCCTAAATCAAGCCTTCTTGTGGCTTGAAAAATCAATATTTTGAATCATCTATTTGTGGAGTTTGATCCTATGAATTTGTGCACTTGTAGGGGATCTTGTTAGAATTCTAAAACCTGATTTCATTTTCTAGTTAATTCCTTTAATAAGCTTTTATTTTGACTGTCCTAGTTGGCAATGTTGCAAAGTTGCATGGGCTTGTGTAAGAGTGATGAGAGAATGGGAGTTTTTGAGTGTAAATTCAAGTTATTTGGTTTTGTTTTTACATGTTGAGAGTGTACATAGCATCTCCAATTCCTTCAAACATTTTTGGGTGTGTGAGTTGAGTTGGGTGATCAAGTTGCTTGTTGGAAGGAATAGTAAAGTTGATGTGTGCATTTGAGAGAAGCTATTAGAAAAAGGTGTTGCTTCCTCTGCCACTCTACATCAAGTTGGAGCTCTAAAAATTGTGAAATATTAAGGTCGGTAACCTATTTAATGACTATCCATGGTGTTTGACTTTATTGCAGGTGTTTGGGAAGGTGTCTCTTTGGAAGAGAGGCCTAATTGGCCTAGTTTCCCCTACAGTACAATGGGATTTTGGAGAATAAATTGAAAGACCCATTTGCAGGCCTCCTATGACGTCATGACCACTTCAAACACCCTTGTTTAAGCATGCACATGCTTAATAATCCTTAATTCACCCACTTTTAGACTCTAAAACCTCAATTTTCCATTAAAAAATGTGCTTCTCTCAACTAGGGCTTCATGCCCAAACATACACATGACCTCCCCAGTCCTTGAAAATCTTAAAACACATCAAACCCCACCAGATCTCACTAAAACCAACTAGTTCTAGCCTTATTCAAAACAAATTCTTCAATCTACTACTTCAACCCATGCCTTTTAGGCCTGAATTCATGCATTCTATACTTGATTGTCATTTGAATTGTCATTAACGAAATTATATATTAACTTATATATTTAACTTATTTTCCTCTTGTAGGAGTAGGTGTTGGAACACTTGAAGGAGTAGTTGAAACACCTCAAGGAGGAGGTGTCAAAACAGCTAAAGGAGATAAAGAAAAAGAGATTCCTAAAGAGGTATGTGTTTATTTTATTTTGTGTTTGGTAAATATGTTCCTATTACAGACAATTGTATGTTAAGTTGTATCAATTTGATGTTTTTGTGTTCACCTGTATAGATTGACATTGTAAAAGTTAGTATGATTGGTTCTTTGAGAGGGGAATATTCTATGACTCATGACGGTTTGAAGAGATGTACATATACGAGGTAATCAAGATTTCAATTTTAGAGTTCAATTATATTTCAATGTATATTGATTTTGATGTTAATTATTCAATTTTAAATTATATAATATAACTAATCTCAATTGTGGTTTGAATTTTTTTTGTGCAGTTACCTTCATAGCCAAAGAGTGCTTGAAAGAGGCTCCATTTTGATGATCCACCAATAGTTTAGGATGAGATAGACATTTTGGCATTTATATTATGAATAGATATTGAGATGGCATATGCCACACTTTGTAAAACTTTGTTTGAGTTGGCGTTGATGCCATTTTTGTAAATGGACATACACTTGATTATTGGATAATTTCATATATAGAAGTTGAGAATCGAAATAATTTTTTCATCTTGTGCATGTTTAAACTATTCAAAAATTTAATGAATAATGGTTAATTTATATCATATATTGCTTAGTTATATTATGGTTAAAATTATATAATGGTGTAGGAGCACCTCCACCTTATGCCAACAATTGGAGCACTAACTATTGAGCATTGAAATGCTTAGCAAGGAATAATGTTTTTTTGAGGTTATTTGTTGTGAATAAGGTCAATTAAGACCCCTAGGTAGGTTTTAAGGTGAGGTTTTGAGTTTAGGTGTTAAGAAGTGAAAATTGTGATTGTGTATGTTAGATTTATGCAATCAGATTGAAAACAAAACACAATTAATAGAACTTTAAAATAAAGAAATGCTAACTAATTTAAAACAAAGAAATGAGCTTCCTCAGAGGCGTTCCATCTTCCTCTATCTCCAGAGATTTGTTTGAAGCTGCTGCTCTCAGATTGTGTAAGCTCAGCTTCTCCAAATGGCAATCTGCAGAATGAGTATGCAAAGGAAATAGCTTCTATCCTATATGCTGAAGAAGGTGAAAATGCTGACGGATATGGACAGGGGCTGTGAATTATGCACAGGGGTTGTAAATGAAGTATGCTATGAAATAAAGTGAATATGCCATGATTCTATGCTATTCTATGATGCTTGAATACTGTGAATACTAAAAGGCTTAATGCAAATTGGCTATAGTTATTCTATTGAAAGCTTCTATATGATTTCAAAGACCCGACAGTCTTATTTATAGCTTTTTGCAGGCACAATCCTGGCTGGTAAGCTTGAATGGTGAGAGATGGAGAGGTTGAGAAGAAGATGGAAGAGGTTGGGAGGTTGGAGAGAAGAATGGATGTTTGTCTTCAACCCACGGGAACAAGCCTGCACAGGAACAGAGGAATTTAATTTTCTGTTTTGGTAGTTTGTTTCACGGATGTTGAAGATAATCCCCAAATTTATTAAATAAATAAATTTATTTAATTTCATTTATTGAGTTTAATTTTTGATTTTAGGACTATGGAAAATTTAATTAAATATTTTAGAATATTTAATTGTGATGTGACTTTAGAAGAATTTAATTAAATATTTTGAGATATTTAATTATGAATGGAATTTAGAAGATTTTAATTAAATATTTTGGAATATTTAATTGTGAAAGGACTTTAGAAGAATTTATTTAGAAGAAAGAAAAATTTAATCTTTATTTGAATAAAATATTCAAGCCAAGATTATTGATAATTAATATAAATAAATCATAATATTTATTTAATTAATTAAGAAACGGATACGAAAAGATGATTAAATAAACTTATTTATTTAATCGAAATGAAAGAATGAACAAATATAAATAAATTATTTAAATTTATTTATATGTCAATGAAATTTGAATATTTTAATTAAATATTAAAAATATTTAATTAATTACCAGACAATGCAATGTGACCATTTTTAGGTGTATACAGTGATCTTGCATTTGTAATTGTTTGTAGCCTTTGGAAGGAAATTTTTTGAATTTACATGTATATGTGGA
Source organism: Sequoia sempervirens (assembly GCA_007258455.2). Lineage (NCBI taxonomy): Eukaryota > Viridiplantae > Streptophyta > Pinopsida > Cupressales > Cupressaceae > Sequoia > Sequoia sempervirens. Next base: position 60,289 of record VDFB02109196.1, on the reverse strand, counting down.
AGAATAGTGTTTTCTAATGTAACAAGGGTATTTGCAAGCCTTTGGGAAGGTTTTAGGAGGTCATAATGTGCAAATACTTCACTATGTTTGTAAAGGCATTAAATTGTGTAAAAGGTGGGTTTATGAATTCCAATGGTCATTAAGGATTCAAAAATCCATTGAAAAGGGAGTTGGTTAATGGTTGAGATGGAGAGGCCTTTAAAAAGGCATGAAGAAATAATTTGTAAGGTTGTTGGTTTGGGATTTAAGGTCTTGACAATAAGAAATTATGAGTTTTCTTTCAATTTTATGTGTTTTTCCTTATTTTAAAAATTTGTACAAGTCGTACAGGTTGATGTAAGCTATGTAATCTTTCTTTCTACATAGGGGTCTATGTTAACATTGATTTATATCTAGTTTGAAATTTTAATAAAGGATTGGAAGCCTCTTTTAATCATTTTCTTGTGAATAGCCGATATACCCTATTTTGGAGAGTTTTGTGAACAAACATGTTTTAAAGGGCCCTAACACTTTATGTGGCAACTTTAACTCATGTAAGGGGCCCTATGGAGTCTGAATTAGTATAGGATGCATGGCTAGAGAGTTGGGAGAGGAATAAGAGAGATAAACATGTTCCTGAGTGTTTTGTGAAGAGAATGCATGCAAATGAGGGGTTTTCACTTAGGTTTTGATAAAATCTGTATGGGAGGTCTTTTTATTTTATATTTTCAGCATGTACAAGCTTATTGGACTGTGTTCAAGGTGGTTTTAAGGTTTAGGAGGTTGTTGAAGCATCATATCCAATAAACCCTCAAGAAATGTGCATAGAATAAGGGTTTTCAATTTTGGCCTAAGTTTGTTCGTACCAAAGAAATTTGATGGTGGATTTGGAGGTTTTTGAGCATTCTAACTACTACCCCAAGGTTTCAGAGGGTTTGGAGAAGTTTCAAGGGTACTTTCTTTGAAAAAGAGGCCTATTTCACTAGGTTTTTCCATGGTATGGGTGTTGGGTCTCCATGCTGGTCCAAAGGAGTTGATGTTGGGGCTCACATATGATTTATAGCCTTGAAATAGGTATCTGCATCTATCTTTTGTTTGCCAAGTGTTTTGGAGGATATTGGAGTTAGAAGTCAAAAACTAGGTTTGCAATACTACAAGGGTTCAATTGGTGAAAGTGGGAAATCTAAATTCTGCTATTTTTCAGACTTTGAGAGTGATTTAGATTGTTCAAATAGGTCATCTTAATCTTGTTAGATGCCTATTAAAGGTAGGTTGTTAGGTTTATTGAGTTAAGCCTCCCAAGTCTACATCATATAGTTTAAACAACTCTGAAGACAATAAAATGGAGCCATTTGCCTAGGGTTTGTGAAAATCAATGAGTGTGGAGTTTTTTTCAACTTTTGAGCACATGGGGGTCAAAATACACATGTTTGAGTTGGTGGCATGGTTTGGGAGGTTGTGCAAGTGGGATTTTGAATAAACCCTCTTGGTTTGGGATGAAATTGAGGGTTTTGTGGTTTGCTATGTTGGAAGGGTTAACCATGGGAACAAATTATGGTTTCAAAGGTTTGAGGGCATAGGAAATGCTGCCCCAAGGTTTCAAGGGCCTGTAAGAAGTTTAAAGTTATGTTTTTTAGTAATTTAGGCCTAATCAACCTAATTAGGTTAGTGTAGAAGGGGTGATTTCAGGAGGTTGGTCCAAAAGACTTATTTATGACTTTGGGATATGTGTTACAACTTTGAAATGGATGTCTGAAACCATCATATGTTTGTCAGGTGTCTTGGAGAGTATTTGAGTAAAAGGCCAAAAACTGAGTTTGCACTACTAATAGGATTCATGGGTGAAATTGAGAAATGGTCTTTCTAATTGTTGTCTAACTTGCAAGATTGTTTGAATTGCCTTAAAAGACCATTTAAATCTTATTAGATGCCTCTTGAAGGAAATTTGTTAAATTGATTGAGTTTGAGCATCCTGATCTGTTGAATCCCTTTAGAGTTCAAAGTGCAAAATGGCTGCAAACTTCAGCATGACGTTACTTGGACACCGTGAAGCATAGAAACTTCTTGTCAAATCCTATGGGATCATGTTGTGCCACTCTACATTAAACTCTCTCAGTTTTTGCTATCTTGGAGGTGTTTTCCTATGGCAGCGAGATTTCTCTTAGAGAAAAAGTTGTCAAATGCAAATAGTATAAAGTTGCAAAGTGGTGCAACTTTCATTCTACAGCTCGTGTGACCAAACTAATTGTTCCAATGCATCCAAGTGGGTATGTTTACGCCAGGCATGGTCTTCTTTCACACCCAAACACACCAAATCCCTCTGAGCTATGTTCAACCGACTAAATCCCTTAAGAGCCTGAAGTGCAAAATGGCTGCAAACTTCAGCATGATGTTATTCAGACACCGTGAGGCTTAAAAACTTCTCGTTAGAGCCTATAGAATCATCTTGTGCCCCTCTACAATAATCTCTCACAGTTTTTAGTATCTTGGAGGTGTTTTCTTGTGGCCACGAGATTTCTCGTGAAAAAAGTTGTCAAATGCAAGTAGTGAAAAGTTGTAAAGTGGTGCAACTTTTGTTTTACAACTCGTGTGACCAAACTAACTATTCCAATGCATCCAAGTGGGTACGTTTATACTAGGCATGGTCATTTTTAGCACCCAAACACACCGAATCACTCTAAGCTACATTCAATTGGTTGAATCCCTTAAGAGTCTGAAGTGCAAAATGGTTGCAAAATTCAGTATGATGTTATTCAGACATAGTGAGGCTTAGAAACTTCTTGTTAGAGCCTATGAGATCATGTTGTGCCCCTCTAAAATCTCTTGGTTTTCACTATCTCAGATGTGTTTTCTTGTGGCGGCAAGATTTCTCTTGGGGAAAAAGTTGTCAAATGCAAGTAGTGAAAAGTTGCAAAGTGGTGCGACTTTCATTCTACAACTCGTGTGACCAAACTAATTGTTCCAACACACCTGATTGCATACATTTACTCTACGCATGGTCCTCCTTCACACCCAAACTTGCTAAATCACTCTGAGCTATGTTCAACCAGCTGAGTCCCTTAAGAGCTTGAACTACAAAATGGTTGCAAAATTTAGCATGACGTTATTCAAACACCGTGAGGCTTAGAAACTTCTTCTCATAGCCTATGGGATCGTGTTGTGCCCTTCTACAATAACCTCTCTTAGTTTTCACTATTTCAGAAGTATTTTCCTATGGTGTCAAGATATCTCTTGGGGAAAAAAATTGTTGAATTTAAGTAGTGAAGAGTTGCAAAGTGGTGCAACTTTTGTTTTGAAACTTGTGTGACCAAACTAACTATTCCAACACATCTGATTAGGTACATTTATGCTAGGAATGGTCATCTTTCACACCCAAATGCATCGAATCGCTTCGAACTACATTCAACTAGCTAAATCCCTTATGAGTCTAAAGTGCAAAATGGCTACAAACTTTAGCATGACATTAGTTGGACACTATGAGGCTTAGAAAATTCTTGTTAGATCGTATGGGATCATGTTGTGCCCCTCTATAATAACCTCTCTCATTTTTCACTATCTTAGAGGTGTTTTCCTGTGCCGGCGAGATTTCTCTTAAGGAAAAAGTTGTCAAATGCAAGTAGTGAATAGTTGCAAAGTGGTGCAACTTTTGTTCTACAACTCATGTGACCAAACTAACTATTCCAACACATCCAATTGGATACGTTTATGCTAGGAATGGTCCTATTTTACACCCAAATACGCCGAATCACTCTGAGCTACGTTCAACCAGTTGAATCTCTTAATAGTCCAAAGTACAAAATAGTCGCAAAGTTCAACATGACGTTACTCAGAAACTGTGAGGCTTAGAAACTTCTTATCAGAGCCAATGGAATTTTCTTGTTCCCGTCTACAACTAACTCTCTCGGTTTAAGCTATCTCGGAGGCTTTTACCTGTAGCGGTGAGATTTCTCTTAGAGAAAAAGTTGTGAAATGCTAGTGAAAAGTTGCAAAGTGGTGCAACTTTCATTTTTCACCTCATGTGACCAAACTAACTATTCCAATGCATCTGAGTGGGTACTTTTACGCTAGAAATGTTCCTCTTTCACACCCAAATGAGTCAAATTTCTCTAGGCTACGTTCAACACACTGAATCCCTTAAGAATTTGAAGTGCAAAATGGCTACAAACTTCAACATGATGTTAGTCGGACACCGTGAGGCTTAGAAACTTCTCGTCAGAGCCTATGGAATCATGTTGTGCCCCTCTACAATAACCTTTCTCAATTTTTTGCTTTTTAGGAGGCATTTTTTCTATGGTGGCAAGATTTCTCTTGGGGAAAAAGTTGTCAAATGCAAGTAGTGAAGAGTTGCAAAGTGGTACAACTTTCATTCTGTAACTCGTGTGACCAAACTAACTATTCCAATGTGTTCAAGTGGGTACGTTTACACTAGGCATGGTCCTCTTTCACATCCAAACATGTTGAATCGCTCTGAGCTACATTCAATCGGCTGAATCCCTTGAGAGTCTAAAGTACAAAATGGTTGCAAAATTCAACATGATGTTACTTTGACACTCTGAAGCTTAGAAACTTCATGTCAAATCCTATGGGATTGTATTGTTCCCCTCTATAATAACCTCTCTCAATTTTTTCTATCTTAGAGGCGTTTTCCTATGGCGGCGAGATTTCTCTTGAGAAAAAAGTTGTCAAATGTAAGTAACTTGAAAAGTTGCAAAGTGGTGTAACTTTTGTTTCACAACTCATGTGACCAAACTAACTATTCCAAAGCATCCAAGTGGTACATTTACACTAGGCAAGGTCCTCTTTCGCACCCAAAAACACGGAATCACTCTTAATTACGTTCAACCGGTTGAATCCCTTAAGAGTCTAAAGTGCAAAATGGTTGCATACTTCAATATGACATTACTCAGACATTGCGAGTCTTAGAAAATTCTCATCAGAGCCTATGGAATCATGTTGTTCCATTCTACAATAACCTCTCTTTTTTTCTCTATCTCGGAGGCATTCTCCTGTGGTGGTGAGATTTCTCTTGGGGAAAAAGTTGTCAAAGTGGTGCAACTTTCATTCTGCAACTTGTGTGACCAAACTAACTGTTCCAATGCATCCGAGTGGGTACATTTACACTAGGCATGGTCCTCTTTTGCACCCAAATGTGTTGAATCGCACTTAGCTATGTTCAACTGGCTGAATCCCTTCAGAGTCTGAAGTGCAAAATGGCTGCAAACTTCAGCATAACGTTACTCAAACACCATGAGGCTTAGAAATTTTTTTCAAATCTTGAGGGATCATGTTGTGCCCCTCTACAATAACCTCTCTCATTTTTTGCTATTTTAGAGGCATCTTCTTGTGGTGGTGAGATTTCTCTTGGGGAAAAGTTGTCAAATCCAAGTAGTGAAAAATTACAAAGTGGTGCAACTTTCGTTTTGCAACTCGTTTGACCTAACTAACTATTCTAATGCATCCGAGTGGGTACATTTATGCTATTTATGGTCCTCTTTTACACCCAAACACGTTGAATCACTCTGAGCTACGTTCAACCGACTAAATCCCTTAAGAGTCAAAAGTGCAAAATGGCTGCAAATTTTAACATGATGTTACTTTGACACCGTGAGGCTTAGAAACTTCTTGTCAAATTCTATGGGATTGTATTGCACCCCTGTAAAAATAACCTCTCTCTATTTTCACTATCTTGGAGGTGTTTTCTTGTGACAGCGAGATTTTTCTTGAGGAAAAAGTTGTCAAATGCAAGTAGTGCAAAGTTGCAAAGTGGTGTAACTTTTGTTTTGCAAATTAGTTTGCAATTTGTCTGACCAAAATAAATATTCAAACATGTGTGAGTTGGTACAATTATACTAGGAATGGTCCTCTTTCACACCCAAACACGTTGAATCGCTCTGACTTATGTTAAACCAGTTGAATCCCTTAAGAGTCTGGAGTGCAAAATGGCTACAAAATTTAGCATGACATTACTCGGACAGCGTTAGGCTTTGAAATTTCTCGTTAGATCCTATGGGATAGTGTTGTGTCCCTCTACAATAACCTCTCTCGGTTTTTTTTTATCTTAGAAGCGTTTTCCTGTGGTGGCGAGATTTCTCTTGGGGAAAATTTTTAAAAATGCAAGTAGTGAAGAGTTGCAAAGTGGTGCAACTTTCGATCTGCAAATCATGTGACCAAACTAACTGTTCCAACACATCTGAGTGGGTAAATTTATGTTATTCATGGTCCTCTTTCATACCCAAGTGCACTGAATCACTCTGAACTACGTTCAACCAGTTGAATCCCTTAAGAGTCCAAAGTGCAAAATGGTTGCAAACTTCAACATGATGTTACCTAGATACCGTGAGGCTTAGAAACTTTTAGAGCCTATGGGATCATGTTGTGCCTCTTTACAATAACCTTCTTATTTTTTTCTATCTCAAAGACGTTTTCCTGTGGTAGGGAGATTTCTCTTAGGGAAAAAGTTGTCAAATGCAAGTAGTGAAAAGTTCCAAAGTGGTGCAACCTTCATTCTGCAACTTGTGTGGCCAAACTAATTGTTCCAATGCATTCAATTAGGTACGTTTACACTATCCATGGTCCTCTTTCATACCCAAACATGTTGAATCGCGTCGAACTATGTTCAACCAGATGAATCCCTTAAGAGTTTAAAATGCAAAATGGCTACAAATTTCAACATAATGTTACTCAGACACTGTGAGGCCTAGAAAATTCTCGTTAGAGCCTATGGAATCATGTTATTCCCCTATACAATAACCTCTCTCAATATTTTCTATCTAGGAGGTGTTTTCCTATGGCGGTGAGATTTCTCTTGGGGAAAAAGTTGTCAAATGCAAGTAGTGAAAAGTTGCAAAATGGTTCAACTTTCATTCTACAACTCATGTGACCAATCTAACTATTCCAACACATCTGAGTGGGTATATTGATGCTATACATGGTCCATTTTTTCACCCAAATGCATTGAATCACTTTGAGCTACGTTCAACCGACTAAATCCCTTAAGAGTCTGAAGTGCAAATGGTTGCAAACTTTATAATGACATTACTCAAACACCGTGAGGCTTAGAAACTTATCATCAGAGCCTATGGGATCATGTTGTGCCCCTCTACAATAACCTCTCTTATTTTTTACTATTTTGGAGGCATTTTCCTATGGGGGCAAGATTTCTCTTGGGGAAAAAGTTGTTAAATGCAAGTGGTGAAAAGTTGCAAAGTGGTACAATTTCGTTCTGCAACTTATCTAACCAAACTAACTATTCCAATGCATCTATGTGGGTAATTTTAAACTAGGTATAGTCCTATTTCACACCCAAACATGTTGAATCGCTTCGAACTACGTTCAACTCTATGAATCCCTTAAGAGTCTGAAGTGCAAAATGACTGCAAATTTTAGCATGATGTTACTCGAACACTGTGAGGCTTAGAAACTTCTCGTCAGAGCCTATGGGATCATGTTGCGCCCCTCTATAATAATATCTCTTATTTTTCACTATCTCGAAGGCATTTTTCTGTGGCAGAGAGATTTCTCTTGGGGAAAAAGTTATCAAATGCAAGTAGTGAAGAGTTTCAAAGTTGTGCAACTTTCATTCTGCAACTCGTGTGACCAAAATAATTGTTCCAACACATCTTAGTGGGTACATTTACGCTAGGAATGGTTCTCTTTCACACCGAAATATGCCAAATCACTCCGAGCTACATTCAACTAGCTAAATCCCTTAAGAGTCCAAAGTGCAAAATGGCTACAAACTTCAGCATGACGTTACTCAGACACCATGAGGCTTGAAAACTTCTCATCAGAGCCTATGGAATCATGTTGTTTCCCTCTACAATAAATTCTCTCATTTTTTGCTATCTCAAAGGTATTTTCCTCTGGTAGTGAGATTTCTCTTGGGGAAAAAGTTGTCAAATACAAATAGTGAAAAGTTGCAAAGTGGTGCAACTTTCGTTCTACAACTCGTGTGACCAAACTAACTATTCCAACGCACCTGAGTGGGTACTTTTATACTAGGAATGGTCCTCTTTCACACCCAAATATGTTGAATTGCTTCGAGCTACGTTTAATCGACTGAATCCCTTAAGAGTCTAAAGTGCAAAATGGCTGCAAACTTTAGCATAACGTTACTCGAACACCATGAGGTTTAGAAACTTATCATCAAAGCCTATGGGATTATGTTGTACCCCTCTACAATAACCTCTGTCAATTTTTTCTATCTCAAAGGTTTTTTCCTATGGCAGCGAAATTTCTCTTAGGTAAAAAGTTGTTAAATGCAAGTAGTGAAAAGTTGCAAAGTGGTGAAACTTTCGTTCTGCAACTAGTCTGACCAAACTAACTATTCCAATGTGCCCAAGTAGGTACCTTTACACTAGTCATGGTCCTCTTTCACACCCAAACGTGTTGAATCACTTCAACCTACATTCAACCGGTTGAATCCCTTAAGAGTCCAAAGTGCAAAATGGCTACAAACTTCAGAATGACGTTACTCAAACACCGTGAGGCTTAGAAACTTCTCATCAAATCTTATAGGATTGTGTTGTACCCCTCTACAATAACCTCTCTTTTTTTTCTATATTGGAGGAATTTTCCTATGGTAGAGAGATTTCTCTTGGGGAAAAAAGTTGTCAAATGCAAGTAGTGCAAAGTTGCGAAGTGGTGCAACTTTGTTCTGCAACTCATCTGACCAAACTAACTATTCCAATGTGTCCAAGTGGGTACATTTATGCTAGGCATGGTCCTCGTTCGCACCCAAATGCACTGAATCAATTTGAGCTATATTCAACCGGTTGAATCCCTTAAGAGTTTTAAGTGCAAAATGGCTGCAAACTTCAACATGATGATACTTGAACACTGTGCACTTAGAAACTTCTCATCTGAGCCTATGGGATCATGTTGTTCCCCTCTATAATAACCTCTCTTGGTTTTCTCTTGGAAGAAAAATCAGCATGTCTAAGTCAAGAGCAAATCCGCTCAATCTTGGCAAGGCACAAGCAAAGTCTGCCATGCCCATGGTGAAGGAAAATGTCAAAGATGATGCAAAATCTTCTTAGGAAAGAAAAGCTATGTCCAAACTGCTGTCAAGCCTGCCCTTGGCTTGAATAATGCTTGTCCAAGACAAAGGTAAAGCCTTCCCAACTCAAATCATACATGGAAAAAGACAACGTAAAGTCGGTCCAGCTCAAAGCATACATGGCAAAGAGAACTTAAAGTCCACCCCAAGCTGAAAATAGGAGATGGAAAACATATCTTGAAGTTTTCTTTAGACCAAGATCAAAGGGGACATCCAACACGCTAAGATGGCACCTCGTCATCTTCCAACCAATTAAATTGTTCCAAGCTAGCATGTCTAGGTTCAATGAACCTGACACTTCATATTGAAACAAATTTTTATTGTTGGTTTATATTTAGTAGGACAAGTGTCCCAAAATGTAATTTTCTCATTGGTCAATAGGTAGTTAGTTGTGAAAAACCCTAATTAGGGTTTTATTTTGTAATCTCGGTTGTTGATTCAAAATCAATCTTGGCCATTGAATTGTATTTGAGGAGCCTATAAATTGAGCTCACCCCTCATTTGTAAAACATGGGAGCATCCATCACATACTACCAGTTCACTACCTTGTCTATGCTTTCACTTACTATTATGCTTTGATATATTTTTTCCAAGCATCCATCACTTGTCTGAAAGCACTTGTTGTAGGCTCTTAGCCATAGTAGCAAGACAGTGAACTGTTTGATAAAACACTTTGGTAGACATGTATGAAAAATATGGTAGCATAAACAAGGTAGTAATCTATTTGAAAAAATGTCTCAAATAAATGTGGTCTCATGGTGATAGAATGCCATCACAATCCAAGGAATTTTCTTGTCATGGCATTCCATCACCATGAGACCCCATTTCTTTGAGGCATTTTTTCAAATAGTTCGCTAGCTTGTCTATGTTATTACTTCTTATTATGCTTTAATTATTTTTTTCCAAGCATCCATAGCTTGTTTTCAAGCACTTGTTTTAGGATTTTAGCCATAGCAGTAAGGCAATGAATTGTTTGGTAAAATGCTTTAGTAAACATGCACAAAAAATGTGGTAGCATAGACAAGGCGATGAATTGTTTGAAGAAATTCCTCAAAGAAACGTGGTCTCATGGTGATGGAATGGCATGAAAATCCATAGCAATTTGCATGTCATGGCATTCTATCACCATGAGACCACATTTCTTTCAGGCATTTTTTCAAGTAGTTTGTTGCCTTGTCTATAGTATTGCTTGCTATTTATGCTTTTGATAAAAAAATTTCAAGCATCCATAGCTTGTTTGAAAGCACTTGTTTTATGCTTTTAGCCATAGCAACAAGCCAATGAACTGTTTGACAAAATACTTTGGTAGACATGTATGAAAATTGTGGTAACATAGACAAGGCAATGAACTATTTGATAAAATACATCAAAGAAATTTGGCCTCATAGAATTCCATTATAACAAAAAACAATTGGCAGCTACTCCTACTTATTAGTTATGCAATGTGAAGTAATTGCATAACTGCTTAGGTTGACTTTGTAAAAACTATATTGTAATTGAAATTTTGTCATCTATCAGCATCTAGTTATTAGTTATGTAGTGTGAAGTAATGCTTTGACTTTGAAAGATGTGCAATAAAATGTAATCAACGATATGAATATAAACTACAAATTTTTTTTTTACAATTCATTAGTTAAAATCTTTATTTTATTTGCTCTCTATATCTCTAATGCTATGGAAATACCTTTCAATTTCAAAATAAATAGATTTTATCTCTTGTTCTACATTTTTTTACATTTTTTTAAATATGATTTTTTCCTGACTTTTTAAAACACTCTTATACTTTTGGTTTGTCAAAATTTTCCCTAAAATATTTTTCTACTATGCATTCAAAGTATGAATCATACACGTGAATACATGCACTATATGTGAAGTATACATGTCAATAAGTGAATCATACATGCGAATAAGTGAGGCACAAGTAATTGAAGCATTCCAAAGGATACAAACCACCAGGCACTGATACATTTTGGTATTTTTTTTTACGACGGGTCGTCGGAATTCCGATGGCTATTCGTTGAAAAAATAGCCGTCAAAATTTCGACGACCTGTCGTCGAAAAAAATACCAAAATGTATCAGTGAGGAATGGAGCTTATTTACACAATATGCTTTAGATGGAGTTTATTGAACAATCAACAGTAATTAATTAAGCATTAGATGTAAAAAAAATCCATTCCTACAACATTCAAGCATACGATTTACACAATATGCATGATAGGGTATGTGCAGGATCATCATGGAAAAAACAGGCCCTTAAGTGGCAAAAAATTTAAAAAAATCAGAGTTAGGAAACTTGACGTAAAAATTTGAATAAGTTATCTATATTATTTCAAAAATATGTAAGAATAGAATCTATAGAAAAGTGAATGTAGTTTCTAAACTACTAGGTTTGTTTAAAAAATAAATAAATCTATTTGGTGAAAATTTGAAATTTCAATGCAATAGTACTGAAATTTCAAGAAAAAAATAAGTAAGTGTCTGTCTGACCACCCTAACGACAATAAAATGATAATATTTTTTTATAAGATTTTAGATATAAGTAGAGGACTCATGCCCCGATGTGATGCATAATTTTTTGGAATTTTTGTCCAAGTAAATAATTAATTATGAATTTTTTATTACAACTTTTAAAAAATATAAAAAACTCGTATGTCTGACCACCTTAACTTAGTCAAAACTTCATGAAATTCATTTTTTTCTTTTTTTAATCCTATAGCATGCAAAACATAGAATGTGATGCATGTTTTGGATTCAAAAAATGTGATATCGTTTGAAAGCTATAGATATTTTTCAATCAGCCTATCAATCAGGACTTTAGTCATAATTTGAATAGAAAATGAATAATAATTACTTATTAAACTCAAAGTAAAGAATAATTTATATTGGTGGAAAGTTGAGAATCTCCTTTAAAATCCCTTTTCATTTCATCAATTTTGGGTAAAAAAATCATCAGCCACATACCCTTCATATTGCCACTTTTTGGCCCATCATGATCCTGCACATACTCGATAACATCATTAAAGAATGGCAGTAGCAAAATAAGATTTTTTTAATCAAAAAGTTGTAAGGTATATACAATGATATATATTGATAAAAGTATATAGAATATATCCAAAAAGCCATATAGGCTTAGGGTAAGTGCACGAAGTTGAGTCCACGAAACGTGGAAGTTTTTTGCCTTAGCCAAAAAATTGAAATCGACATCGACAAAACAGGATCCCAATTTAATAAACGGGATCCCGATTTTTAAAAAACGGGATCCCGTTACGGTTCGGGATCCCGAGCCTGAGACCAAACGGGATCCCGCTTTTTAAAAATCGGGATCCCATTTCCCGTCGGACTCTGAACCAAAGGAGATGGAACGGGATCCCGATTTTTAATAAACGGGATCCTGATTTGTAAAACACGGGATCTCGATTTATAAATAACGGGATCCCGAGTTATATAAATCGAGATCCCGTTTCATACTGTTATTATTTTTTAAAAAAAACAACAGTTTTCACTGCTGCGAATGGGACCCCGAGTGGCTTGGCGACAGCGACCTCAACACCAACTACAGGTACCCCACTTCTTCGCATTTTTTTGGTTTGAATTGAAATTTTAAAAGAAATACGTTAATTTAGCATGTTTTTTTTTCAATTTATGTCACGTTTTAATTTTTTTTTAATTGTTATATTAGAATTCAATAGTTGTCAAATTAGATGAAAACTTGCAATGAAATTTAAACGTTTTTTAATAAAATTGAGAAATAAAACCTTGAATTGAGTTTTAGAAACAAATTTTAACTTTTAAATCTTAAATTGTTCGATTAAACCCCAAAAAAATTGATTTTGAAAACCCTAATTGAAACAAAACAAAAAAATTTGCATTTCAAAACCCTAAAGATCGAAATGAAATAAAACATCGCATTTACAAATCCACATCGAGCTTTTTGAAACCCTAAATTCAAATCAAACGAAAAAAATTGAATTTGAAAACCCTAGTTTGAATTGAAACGAAAAAAATTCATTAAAAACCCTAATTGTTTAAAACTGAAACCCTAAATTGAATTGGAACAAAAAAAATTGTTAAAACCCTAAGTTTGCTAAACCCTAGACCCTAAACTGTAAAATCTAAACCCATAATACTAAAGCATTTGAAATTTATGAACCCTAGACCCTAATCTTTCATTGGACATACCTAAAATTATGTAGGTTCAATATCAAGAATGGGTCTATTTGGTAGATTTATGAAAACTATTTTGAATATCTAGAATGCCATAAAAGTATAATTATAGCAATTCCAATTGGAAACACTTCCAGATACATATATATCCTAGATAATAATCCACCCATCCTCAATCATAATGGATTATTTGGCAATTAAGAGAGATTCAATTTAACCATAAAATTACCTATATTTTGATACTATATAGATTTATGTGGAAGGATAGAAATGCATCAATATGCTTTGTGCCATATTTTATGAATATTAATATTTAAGAAAAATCTAGATAAGATTGACCTAAGTAGATGATTTATGTAAGGGCTTTTTAGTGAACAAGTGACACACCATGGAGATAGGGATGGTATTTAAATTCTTATTTATAAATATAGTGTACCCCCTTTAAATTTGTATTTGGTTTTTATAATGAGTTGAAATTATCAATGTGTTACATAAAAGAAATTTGTGCTTAGATATATTTAAATTAGATAATAAAGATATAGTTATATAAAATAGGGAATCCAACATGAGGAATAAACCTTTAATGTGCCATTGTGTGCATCTAATTTATGCCAATGATTTAGTAAGAGTGATCGTCTAAGAGGATGAAATTTAAGCCTTGAAAAATTGTAAGATCTAACACTATTTTAATGTAGTTTTATATGTGTGTACATGTCCACTATGTTTTTTGAGTTTATGTTAATGTAAGATAAGGAGGATTGGTGGATATATTTGAAATCTAAAGAAAAAACAAAAATGATGTGAATATATAGATATATATTTGTAAAATGATTCTTTAACTTATCTATATTAAACATTGTATATTATCTCTATATTACTATCATGGCTTGATTTTCATTATGTCTACTAAATGTTGCTATATTTATTCATTGTTGTAATTAAATTATAGGGCTCAATGTGTAATCTATTTTACATCAAATTTTATAGTAGACTTATAATCCTAGAATGTTTGTAAATTTAATAGCTAACAAATAACTTGATAGGTGCAACTAAAAACCAAAAAATGTGGTTTGATTTATCTCCATTAGGCTGGAAAGCTAAAAAATCTACTAGGTTTATCCCTATTAGGTTGAAAACCCAAAAGTGTAGCTTAATAAACTTACAAGTGGTGAAAACTCACAAAAGCACTAGAAACTAATATTTGCAAAACTACCCTTGACATATCAAAAAAAGCCAAAGGTCACCATATGTCATACCTGTATAGGTTGTATAGTTATATTGGATACCTTATAGTATCTCCTATTGGTTAAATATGTTTGAAGATGACATTAGCGACACATCCCTACATTTATATGAGATATATTATTAACATGTCGTGTTACACATATGCTAAGATACTCAAATATGGATAAGGAGAACTAGGGAATATATATTAGAAGAGAAAGATATACTAAGCTATCCAATATTATATTTTTGTACTTAGTGTAGAAGAGAAATTCTAGACCAAGAATGCAAGTGCAAACTCAATACTCTACTTCTAATGAAAGGTAAATAAAATAATGAAAGATTAGAGAAGCATAATATGTTCCATAACATTCTTTTATGGCTCTAAATGTATGTGTTGAAGTTGCTCTTTGGTTCTCTAATGTGATAACATATACATACAAATTTTATCATATGGAAACATTTGGGGATGTCATTATTTTATAGAGTTGAGGGGAAAGGAATGGAGGACTAGGTTTTTTTGGAATCGAGGACTAGAATCATGAGAGAATTTTTGAATTTGAATTTGAGAGGGAAGAGAGAATTAAATGTAGGTGGTTGGGTTGATGGAGGGCTTGTGTTGACTTGATTAGGTAGATGGGAATAATTGAATGCTAATTTGAATTTGGATTGAAGGTCTAAGTTGGAAATGAATGGCTATGATTAGTCTAATTGATTTGATGGCTAGGATAGATTATTAATTTCATTTTAGATTTGATGAAGTGGAAGTAAGTTACATTAGTTTGAGTTTGGATTGGTGATTTGGAATTATTTTAATTTTAAGCTATGGATGTGACATGATTATCCCCTTAATGGTTGATTAAAAGTTAGGATTTGGGGATTTTAGCTAATTAAATAATAAACTCTAAAGTCTAAACCGTAAACCCTAAAGCCATCATTTTTTCTTAGGCTCTTAATGAAATTTGGTTGTCTTAGGCAACTCCACCAAATTTCATTACCTTATGCCATGCAATTGTTTCCTAGGATCTTGCAGCATGTAGATCCCCTTAAGCTATCCTATTACCTTAAACCCTAAACTCTAAAGTCTAAACCCTAAACCCTAAAGCCATCATTTTTTCTTTAAAGGCTCTTAATGAAATTTGGTTGCCTTCGGCAACTTCACCAAATTTTATTCATTTGAGCCATGCCATTTTCTCCTAGGACCTCACTAGACGTAAATCCCCTTAAGCCATCCTGTCACCCTAAATCGTAATTCAATTTTCTTAAGGGGTTGACAATATGACATTTCTTAAGGGGATCAAAGAAGTTCTTAAAATTTGGTGATCAAAGTTGCCCAAGACCCAACCAAATTTAACAATAATAAGATCCTGCAAGATTATACAATATCAATTTAGTTAGTTGTATTTTCATTCAAATAACATGTGCCTTAGACATATAAATGAGGCTTACATATAATTTTATCGTTTGTATTCAATTATTTAAGGCCATTTATATTGAATGGTTTAACTTGGTATTTCCTAAACATGTATCTTACATCTTGAAATTACAAATCTAATGTAGGTTCACTCATATCTTGAAGATCTCATGGATCCATTCAATAATATTCGCAATCCACCTCCACGCCATCCATCTCCAACACCTTCACCTCCACCTCCGCCCACTCCACCTCGTAACCCCCCACCTCCACCACCTGAAATCAATGAGCATGCTCGTTTGCAAGCACAAATCAATGCTTCTGCTAGAACCATCCAAGATCAAATCAACATTATTCAAAATGAAGAATGTGTCGCACCTCCTGTGAGGATGTTTGCATCTAGGATGCAAACCCTTGTTGATGTGTCAGGGCTATGGATGGATCAGATGAGCATCGACAATGGCTAGAGGAGAGAGAGAACTCCTAATTTTGAAAAGGAAAACACAAAGAAATGAATATCTATGCAATAGAGAGCCATAATAGTTTATAAATTAAAACAATGATCTTAAATAGTTATGAATTTATAAATTTGGTGAACGATGGATATTTTGTGTGATGAATTTATAAATTTGGTTCCAAATGGATATTTTTAGTGACATGAATTTATGATTTTGGTTCCATATGGATATTTTTAGTGACATGGATTTGTGAAGTTGGTGGAATTTATGAACTTATAATGAATAGTATATAATAGTATATATTTAATGACTATCTATTAGATCATGATTTCTCCTGCTGAAAAATGTGTGTTGTGTGTGTGTTAAAGACATAAAATGAGATTTTGTGAATGTTTCAAGTTTATTGTTTAGTATGTATGTGCATGTATTAAAAATTTGCATAATAGTTCTTAAATTTTGAAATTTGTATATGTATGTATGTATAGTTTAGTTTAATGATTTGTTATGCAAATTATGCATCGTATTTTTTATTTTAAATGTACATGTACATACATTTAATTTTTAATTTTGTATGGACATGCTCTTGAGTTGAACAATCAATGTATATATATGTGCATTTCAATTAAATATATGAGAGTTTAATATATATGTTGCTCATCGTATTTCAATTAAATATATGATCTTAATTTTTGTATGCACATGGGTCCTATTTTGTATGATTTTAAATGCAGGTGCACATTATATCAATCATATATCATGGATGATTTTAACATTGATGATATTATCAATCCACCACCTGAGCCACAGCCAGATCCGCCTCCCTCCCCCCTCCACCTCCACCTCCACCTCCACCTCCCCCTCCGCCTCCCCCTCTTATGCCACCTCCAGCACCTATGGCATCTGATGAGGCTCGCTTGAGAGCATGAATAAATGATCAAGTCACATCCTTACAGACACAAATCAATGCTATGCAGAGTCAAGCATTGATTGCTCCACATGTGAGATGTTTTGCATCTGTAATGCAAAACTTTGTTGATTCCATTAGGATGATAGATTCTGATCTTGATAGGCATCGACGAGAGAGAGAACAAATGAGACAATTTTATTCTGATGGTCTCTCTTACAAACAAATATTAGACCTTAAAATAATGAAAGCCCATCTAGCCCCCTACTTTCTTGACCCCGTTACTCGACAACCCATTCCACCCAACAAATCTAGAATATCCATGAGGTGGTGCATACATCTGCAGATGATTGCACATTTTTGGGATCGATGGTATATGGTTTTTGATAGTCCCCCACATGCTAATTGGGAGTTCCCATTGTATTTTTTGAGAAAACATGCAGAGTTTGTTTTGGGGCAAAGCCCACTATTTTGATTTTAGATCATTTCAGGGTGTTGGTGCATACAATAGAGATTAGGGGCAAGGGTTGATCCTCGACGCCGTGCATGCACAACCCCTTGTTGTTGCTCTTGGTCCTCCCATTCCTGCACCTGTACATCATCAAGCTCTGGTATCAACATTAGGTTCCCTTAGTACACTCGCAGGAGACCTTGATCAGCACGCTTCTGCGATAGCGAGTGGGGAGCATAGAGACGATGATGATGATGGAGTTTTTTATGGAGCTGGTCTGAGTACTGCTCCAGGAGTGTCGAGACCCATCCCCCATATATGTACTAGTTGTCATCAAGTGTGCTATGGACCTGATCAGGCTACACCTAGTTCAGGTGGACGGGGAGATTCTCGTGGTTCATCTGGGTCGCATCAGCTCATTTGTAGAGTTCCTCGTAGCAGAACATCACCCTGAGGACACTACGACACAGGTATAAATATGCATCTAGATGTACGAACTCATTTTATAATATTTTTATGGTTGTATATATCAAAGAAAAGTTTGCAATACATTTTAACAATCAATTTTTTGGTGTACAGATGACACTTTCGATGCAAGGGCAATCATCTATACCACGAGTACATATATCGACACCGGTCATACTTGGCAACCCTTATGGGGTATTTTGATTTCATTTTTTAAAATTATATATGAAATCATAAATTATTTAACTTGATTTTTAAATTTATAATTTAACTATATATGTTTCAAATATTCATGTTGGTTTAGGTGAGTCAATCGGCATCCACGCCGATTCCTCCCGAGGGATTGTCAAGCACTCCTCCATTATCGAGCATTCAAAGAGGGATTTGAAGACATACCTGGATTTGTGCATATTGAAACATTCTCCATAACATTCAAAGAGGGATTTGAAGACATAGTAGGACTTGTTTGTATAATCATATTCTTCTCCAAATTGACTCCTTGCAAATTAGCTTCATCTACAACTATGGTATCTTCAATGTTTTCATCTTCAATAGTTGTTGAATTGGTTGCTCCACCATCGTTCATTGATTTTATTCTCATTCTTCTTTCTCTTTGTCTTTGTCTCTCTTTTTCCCTATTTGCTTCAACTTCTTGAGGAGTCAATGCCTTTCTTCTCTTATTACTAAATTTATCTCCCATAATTATAAAATTCTCAAGCACAAATGAATGTTAATAGTGAAATACTTCAAAATATTGAATCCAAATTGAAGTTGAATACCTATTACTAAAATTTTCCTCTTGTGTTCCTCAAAACAAATAGAATACTACCACAATTCCACTTTAAAAATTGTTTTCTTTATGCTTCCTTGAAAAATTCAATCCATATTGCAAATTTCACTTCAAAAATGGTGTAGATGATGCTCCCTTTGATAAAATCAACAAAAAATCAAATTGACCACCTGTAAATACAATAACTTATGAAAAATAATTGATTTTCAGTACTCTCGGCCGTACATATCAAGTTGCAAAGTTGCAGAGTTGACAGTAATTGGCAACAGTGTTTTTAAATAATATAAAACGGGATCCCGTCTATAAAACACGATCCCGTTTATAATAAAACGGGATCCCGATTACCAAACGGGATCCTGTTTACTAATAAATGGGATCCCGCTCCATTATCGGGATCTCGTTTACTAATAAACGGGATCCCGCTCCATTATCGGGATCCCGTTTACTAAAATCAAGTCTGTGAGCCGTTGTAAAGGTAACGGGATCCCGTCTTATAAACGGGATCCCGTTATATTTACAACGGTCGAAATCAAAACGGGATCCTGATTATAACACGAGATCCCGTTTATTAGTAAACGAGATCCCGTGTTATAATCGGGATCCCGTTTTTTGAAATTTGAATTTGGTTTTGCATCATGGGGGGGTTTTTGCCAAGGTTTTCGGTTTGGGAAAAGCTTTGGAAGTCCGAACCTAAGCCTTCAACCTGGTTTGACCTACAAATTGAAGGCCCTAACAATGTCAAAGCAAAATATCAACTTTGGACATATGGCTGACGACCTTTTTTCAAAAATTTTCTGACAAAATGAAAACCCATTTTAGATCAAACAATGCAGATTCTAAATATATAATTTGTTTTGCAATTGAATTATTATTTGTATTTTTCAATTAATTTATAATAAAATTGGTGCATAAACTTTAAATATCAGAGTTTTTTACTATTTGAATAACTTTTGATCAACATAACATTTTGACAAACGGATTGCACGAGAGCAAACTTCAGACAATTCTTTTCAATTTAAAAAAAAAAAAATCAAAAAATGATAAGTTTAGGTCATCTTATGCATGTCGTACATGACGATTTTTCAAAACAACAAATTTGCCTAATAAAAAATTAACAAAAAAAAAATATTCAATAAAAAATTACAAAAAAATATCAAGAGCAAGGTTCAGTGAGTCATAAAACTTTTCCCAAAAGGATTTAGAAAAATACGATAATTTAAGTCAAAATATGGATGTCGTACACGTGCATGGTATGGTACAAAAAATGACTTTTAAACAGTGGTTTTTTGAAATGCCTATTGAAACTCAATTTTTACAATCTGGGTATTGAAATAAATTATATATTTGGAAACTAGACTGAGCACTACATTTTATGATTAGTGACTTTTTTAAAGATTTCATCTCTAAGTGCTTCAAATTTTAAGGTCAAATGTGTCAAATACTGAAAATCAGGGAAAACACCCACTTTTTGGCCAAAAAGTGGACTCAACTTCTTGCACACACCCCTTAGTACAAAGGAGCCATATTATGGACATAAAATGTCATGACGTATATATCACTTGTACAAAACATATGTTCCAAAATGCCACATAGGAATACAACAAACAACCCTAATGCAATCATTTCCCTCTAGGGGAAGGAAATAGATCTCGTGCTGCCTTCAAAATTTGGCTGGATGGAGTGACTGTTGGTTCTTTGGTCTTTCGCACATGCTCACTAGTCCTCCTCTCTTCACTCTAGACCTTCAGTTGATACCATAAAATATAAAGATGTTAATACATAGAAATTGAATTGTTGAATGATATATAACAAAATATAATCACTTACTACATACAGATAGTCATCATTCACATTTACATCATTACTACGTCCATAATCTGGAGTGACAACCACCTGTAGCAACCATCAAGATAGAAAGTAAGGTACATAAAATTATCGTGAAAATTTTCTATAATAGACCATAAAAGAGCAAATATAATGTCAAATCGACATAACTGTTGCATACCTCTCTCAATGGATCAAAATTTGCTATTGTTGCAACAACTTTGTGGTCCATCGTGCCACCAACATCACCAGGGCTTTCTGATGTCAACATCTGCAAATGGTAAATGAAAGAGTAAATGGTAGGGTGAACTATTAAATGTTAATGGGATGGGATTAGGAAGGAATAAAGGAACAAAAAGTGAATTAGGAGAAGATAATGTGACACGATCAAGGAATACAAATGCAATGTTTGTGTTTCTCATCAATTTTTTAGATTTGTATATGCAAAATTATGAAAACTAGCTAACATTGTTTTACAACACCATTATTGAATAAAGGCTACCTGAGTGTAAGGTCCTTGAGAAAATGAATTGTGATGTGTGGAGGTCGAAGGTCCACCAAGAAACTGTTTGAAATCCAAAGCATGTTATGAGAAAAACATTCAAATATAAAATTCAACTGTTCAAATGCAATAATAATATCTTTAATACTAGTTGCATACCGATGGACTCAACATCGAGAACGAATAAGGGTTTGTAGGAATGGGGCATGTCTCATGAACACTACGACCCTGAAATTTCATCAAATTGAAATTCTAGTAATTTACTTATTCTTAAATTTCAAAATATAATTTAATAAACAACATTAAATGAACTTATTGAATTTTACCTAATTGTCAATGTCGAATGTATCATTTAGCAAATCATCTATGAAAGCCATCACCTCTACAATTGATATAGGCTATGTAGTTGCATCCCGAACACTCTGATAATCGTATGTGCAAACTGCACCACAAGCGCCACAATGGTGGGGTGGAGCTCAGGGCCTACACGTCTCCTCCACACCAAGCTCTTCTAGAGGCCTCACACACTGTAAAATGGTCTGGGTGAGTGAGCCAATTGACTCCAACATGTCCACCTCTACACTATCCTTAACAATGGAAGGAACGACGACATGCTCCACCATGGGTTTGGCCAAGGGTCTCGGTGCCAACTGTGGATTACATCATGCAATAGGTCTATCATGTGTGAAGCCCCCACCTCTACCCTGAAAGTATAAGATGTCAAAATAATTTGGCATCTTATTGAGGATAAACTCACAATACAGTTTCCTCAAAAAGTATTGTGGTACCTCATGGTTATTGCATGGAGGTTAGTCAAATACCATCCACCACCACTCCCAAAATTTATTTTTAATTAACTCATGGTGGCACCAATGGATGGGGAACCTCCTACATGTATGAGACAAAGGTGTGTTGGTTTTCGGGTCTGTAAATAGGGCACACAAGTCGGCTTTGATAATTTTTTATTTTTTAACATCTGCATATGACAAACCTCTAGCATAATATTGTCTCATCTCATGCCTCTTATTTGACCAAAAAATTATTTTCTCACTCATTTCTCCTACATGAGATACAATTGACTTCAATGATTCAGCAATCCCTCTCCTATAAGGGTGGGTTTTGGCATGCTTGGTTAATCTTCCAATTAATTGTTCAATGTCTATTTTATTGTTTTCAATTTGATTTAGAGTATTTTCTTGTGTTCCTTGAGGATGCCTATGAATTGATGGAGGGGTTTCAGGTTGTTTTTGAATAGGAGGCTCTTCCTAAGGGGGTAACTATGAATTCTCAAAGTTTCGAGGTGGAGATTCATTCCCTGATAATGAGAACAAAGTTTTATTATAAAAACCTATTTCAATCAGCATTCTAAATCAAATTCGAAATAAATTGAATAAAAATACATACCTCTTCACAATCTTCGATGTCTCTAACGTGTTGGTGGCATCCTCGTGAAAGATAGCAAGCTAACGATGCAAATAATGGATGATATTTGGTGAGTGCAAGTTGTAGACCTCCAATCCTCCAAGCCAAGTCGTGGGTTGAAGACAAATGAGGGTTTGAAATACGATTTGGGCTTTTTATTTTGCTTTTCCATTTGACGTGCACCAAATGGCCAATTTCAGCCTTTTTTTGCAAAGTTTTACAATTTGACACCTAAATTGTGTCACAGATTGGTGCACTTACCCATAACAACATATAGGTTATAATGTAATTAATCAACTCTATCCCTAATAGAGTCACCAATCTATTGGTTTTCAAATCTATAAATAAGTAAATCCTAAATATTTTTTAGTTCTTATTCTTAGAAATACTACAAGATTTGGGAAATGAAAGGGAGATTGGTTTCACAAATTTCTCCTCTACACATTAGCCTCTGCAAGATCAAGGGGGGGCACGCTCAATGAAAATGAACATGAATATCAAACAAAGCTATATAATAAGGCCTAAAAAATATTGAACTTGATACAATGGGTATGGATTCATACAATTGCAAACATAACTAGCTCATTTCTTTTTATCATTAATATTTTGGCATGAAGAATGAAATAATTAAAAAGAAGTTATAATATGGCTTTGGATCTGTCAAATTTTAAACAATTCTAGAGGATGGGATTGCTATATATTAATTGATGCCTATCATAGGCCACAAAGTCATAATGTCATGCATTTCACATCACAACATTCAAACATCTTCTAATGGTCACATAAATAATTTCCACTTTATGACGATGAAACCTACTAAAACTTGCCATGGAATTCTACTTAGTAATCTATTTGAAACTATAACATTTCCATTACTCCTAAGAAAACATTTACACCATTCCTTGAACAACAAGCAAACCATGAGAATAATTCAATATAGAAAATGTGCATAAGGAATTTAATGATCCTTGATCATATTATTCAAATAACATTATATTCAAAGTTGGAGAAAATTGTAGTTCAATATGTATTCATATAAGCCAAAAATTAAGACAACAATATTGTCATTAAAATGACTTACAACTAAGGACTCTACCCTACAAACAATCTAAACGACCTCCCCTTTATATAATTATCCCAATTCTAATTACCTATGGCCTCATGGACCTTTTGAATTCTTCAAACTCTTTTCTATAGACCCTTTTGATTGATTACAATCCTCCTTTTAAAGGAAAGGCATGAAGTCTAACAAGTTTCCCTTCCATGCAACTTCTCGTAACAACTTGGATTCTTCATTGCAATGTCATTTTATTTCTATAGTATAATAAACATATTCACAACTTCACGTGAATCCTATTTTTATTTAAAATTGAAGATTTCCCTTTGATGGCATGAAAATGGCATGTGTTATGCCTTAATTAGCAATTTGATATGCACCTAGAACTTTGTTGCTGATGTGAATTAGATCTAGAACTAATCAAAAGTTAGCTTAAGAGATGGAACTGGTTGACAATTCCAAGGGTTCCAAGAATAGCTAAAACCTCTAACACTTTGCATGTCTTCATAATTCCCTTTTACTTTTTTGATAGTTCAAATGAATTGGGTTAAATGGATGCTTCTTTTTTGAAAAATCACTTAAACTCACATTTTCACCCACTTACATTAAAGTTTGAAAATACACAGTCACTTTTCTTTAGGTTTACTTTTGGTTCCATTGGAAGTGTCTTCCTACAAATACATAATCTTCACTTGCTAGTGACAAGCAAGATCTTCATTTGCTATTGCCATGTGGGGAAGTACAAGTGAACTAGTTGTATTGAGTCTTAATAATTGAGTTTTGAACATTGCGGGCCATCAAATTCCATTTGAACAATGTGGAACATCAACCTCCATACCAACAATGTGGAATATCAACCTCCAATTCCCCAAAAGGTTGTTGTTTTGCACTATTGATATGGAGGTTGATGGTCAATGTCAACCTCGATCTAAACATTGTGGGGAATTGGTGGCCATTGGGACATGTCCCTTTCTCATCATTGTCTTTTCCTTCACCTTTTGGCCTTAGTGGGGATTCAACCTCCACCAATTCCATCCAAAGTATTCATCGACATTGAAAAATGCAAGAAGTTGGGCTCCAACTGCTCACAAAATCCATCCTTAATTGAATTTAGCCCTCAATAGGTCCATGCAAGACCCCCCATCAGCGTATACATTTTACCATTTTAAAATGATGGTATATTTAGATGAAAACACCCCCATTTTTATTTTCCCATGAAATCCTCACAAGCCTTTGACTTGTATGGCTTTAACCTCCATCTAGTTGATGTGGAAAGTTGGTCAATATCCACCTGCAAAATCTATACTTAGTCAAACACTTTTTTTCTCTACCTCTTGCAAGAACTAATAATTGAATTGACCTTTGTAAGAAAAGCTACTTGGACTACACTTGGGCTAGTTAGAAGGAGAAATCCCGCAAAGCCATATCCTACACATTTAAAGCCCAATTTTCTTTGTATTAAAACTCAAGTTATCCATTTGGATGCTCTATGGGATGGAATGCTCAAAAAACTTTTAGAGTTAGCAATTTTTTTGGATTTTGATTTTAGGTATCCAACCGAAGTGGAAGGAAAGGGAACCCACTATCAATACAAAAACCTATTAACATTTTGCAAATCGATTATAATCGATGGGGAATGAGATAAGGGTATGGAAGCTTGCAAGACCTTATAAGAGTTTAGCTAATATTAGAAAATGATAGATACTTCATTTGTATGTTGTTAATATTGAATGAAAGATGTTTATGTATGAAGTGGGATTATTAACATGTATTCAAAATGTAACCTAGTAGAGGATGCTAGCAAAGGATTTCACAAAGTGATAAAATTAGATATCATGTTGTGGAATGCAATGATTGCAAGATATACAACATGCTTGTGTAAAAGAGGCCCTAGATGTAAAATATGCATCGAGCCTAATTAAACAAGAGCTACAGTACAACATAGTTCCTGCCAAGCGCAAGCAGGGCAGTTTTGAGAAACTGGCAATTTAGATTTTGCTAGCATGAATGATCAATGTGAAACCAATAAACCACTAAATTTGTTTTATGTAAATAAATAAACAATATTATTTTTTGTCTTTTTATCTTCATAGCCTATACAAGAAGATGCACAAGTACTTCCTCTTGATGCTTAATACCAAGACCTCAAGAACTAGCCATGGAGAAGCATAAAGTTGTTCAAGATCAAACACCAAAATAGAGATTCATTCTCAAGAAATATGCAAACAGGGCTAAAACTGAAAAAAAGTTCCAGATATAATGCTAAAGCAAATGATGAAATCTATCTACATGCCCTTATATGGATAAGCATGAAATTCTTTTGGACTCAAGAGGTAGGGATGTTATGGTGTTCAAACCCAACATAGCACAAGAAGTTCAACCATCAGGTATTGTTGATCCTTCTCCTAGATGCTCAATGCAATTAGAGGAGGAACATGTAATATTTTACATGCACATTGTCCTAGGTTGGGCATTTATAAGGAAGGGACTGCAAAGAAATCTAGTAAGGTAAAGAAAGGGATTGAGCGAAATGGTATGGTTTTACCTATAGCTCTTGGTTCGAAGGGATTCTATTCTTTTGATGGGGCCAAAGTATCTAGCAATTTCATGGAGGGTCCTCAGCAATCACTAAAAAGGCCACCAAACTGAATACTACTTTATCTGTCCTGTTTGACAGATGTTCTCATTATAGATGGAGGTGTAGTATCAAGGCCCCATGTTGCAATGAGATCTTTGATTGTAGGCATTGCCACAATGAGGCAAAGGTATAACCTTCCATGTTTTCTAGTAAGTGGTTGATATGGTCTTGTCTATTCATTCTATGAATTCAAAATGTGGTTTACTGGTTCAAAATGTTTTTACATAATGCATCAAAGACGTGTCCTCTTGGACTACAATAATTGCAGCATATGCAAAAAAAATAAATGATTTTTTGAAAACATTTTAGGAACCTCCAAGAAAATGCAATTAACAGGTGTAAAGCCAAAATGCACAACCTTTGTCAGCATCTCCCAACTTTTTCCAAAATAGTACCTTTGGAAGAGGGTATATTCCATCAAAGCCTAAGGGATTGAGAAAGTTTGAAAGATGTTGCAACATTCCTATTAGACGTGTATGAAAATTTGGAAGCATAGAGAAGGCACATGAGTTTGACAGAATGACTCAAATAGATATGATCTCAAGGACTACAATGGTTGCAAGATTTGCACAAAATGGATTTGTTTAGAAGACTTGAGATAATTCCAACCTTGCAAAGCCAGACTCATCAAGCTTTGCCATTATCCTTCATACTTGTGCCAAAATGGGAGCTTTCGAACAAGGAGGGTATGGCTGTCCATCACAACATAATGGAAAGTAGAACTCTGCCAGATGTTATATTTGCAACTGCCCTGGTAGACATGCATGCAAAATGAGAAACCATAGACAAGGCACATGTAACTGTTTGAAAAATGTCTCCAAAGGGATGCCATCGCATGGAATGTAATAGTTGCAGGATATGGAGCACAAAATGGATTTGTTGATGACTTGATAACGCTTTAGAAACATTCAAGCAAATGCAATTGGAAGGTGTAATGCCAAATTTTCATAACATTCGCCAGCATCATCCCCACCTATGTTGAAATGGGTGCTTTGGAACAAGGTATGGACATCAAATAAAGCATAATGGAAGGGTGACTTTTTTAGATATTATATTTTGAAATGCTCTGGTAGACAAGTGTGCAAAATGTGGAAGCATAAACAAGGCAGCAAGTGTTTGACAAAAGCCTCAAAGAAATTTGGCTTCATGGAATGCCATGACTATGGAATATGCACAAAATGGATTTTTATAAAAGGCTTTACAAACTTTTAAGTGAATGCAACTGGCAGATGTAAAACCAAATTCCACAATTTTTCCTAGCATCCTACCTACCCGTGCTAACATGAAAGCTTTGGAACAAGGTATGGACATCCATCATAGGATAAACGAAGGGGAATTTTTGTTAGATGTTATCATTGCAAGTGCCCTGATAGACATGTAAGCCAAGTGTGGAAGCATAGTGAAGGAACATGAACTGTTTGATAGAATGCCTCTAAGAGATGTATCCTCTTGAACCACAATGATTGTTTCACAAGTAGAAACGAGAACATGCATTCTTCTATTTTGTAATTTTTCACAATATAATCTCCAGAAGTAACCTAGTTAGAATAAATTTAGCAGGTCTTGTAATTTCTCTTTTATGCTATGCACAGTGCACGGTATATGACTCCAACATCCAAATTCTGTAAATAACTTGTGGTTCTACAAAAGACCTTTGTATTGTTCAAAAATAAAAAAAAGGTGTACAAAATCAAGATCATGACTATTAAATTGCATGATCAAAAGTTAGAGAAATGTAAAAAGCAAGGACATCCTAAAGAAATCACTCAAAATAGTCAACCTATATTGAAATTATATTCAACATAAGCAACTTTAATAGATGAAAGGGCTATTCTTATAAGTTATAGAGAAAAGGAAAAGAACCACAAACTCTGAGATTCAAGGGAAAGCAGAATGTAGTTATCTATATTCTACACAAGGAACAACTGAATAGAAAATAAGTAATTCATCCATGATAAAATGAAAAATCAAATCATAGATAACTATATTGAAATTATATTCAATATAAGCAACTTTAATAGATGAAAGAGTTATTCTTAAAAGTTAAAGAGAAAAGGAAAAGAACCACAAACTCTGAGATTAAAGGGAAAGCAGTATGTAGTTATCTATATTTTAACACAAGGAACAACTGAACAAAAAATAAGTAATTCATCCATGATAAAATGAAAAATCAAATCAAAGAAATAAATCCTTATCCCATTATCATAATTAGTTCTCCCGAACTTTAATAAAAGTGTAGAGACAAATGAACACAGGTAAGAAGATATTTTTAACAGATAAGATAAAATTCACCATAAACAATGACAGTTGTAAGACAAATGGGAAAGGTATAGAAAAAAATCATGGAAGAAACCTGGAAAGCATCCCAAAGTAAGAGAGAAGATGTAATTTGGATATAATATCAACAAGAATTTCAAAATTACAAGCATTTCTAAACCACCTTTATATATAGATGAAGAAGCTTCTTTTTGATTGACAAGTAGTTCATTACATGAGTAGTGAGAATTAATAAAATGGTCACAATAATGGACAAATTTTACTTTTATAAGATATGTAGGCCAGGTGAAGTCATTAGAATATATGCTCTTTGCTCTGCTTAGCTCACAACCTAAAATTTTAGAAAGTTGAAACAAATAATGTAGGATAAAGCTCCATCATCTACTCGAAGCAGAATACTGAAATCATATTAAATAATTGATGTCCACTAATGAGAAAAATAGATTAATGGGACTAATAAAGAAGTCATCATATTAAAGCAGGGTATAAGTAGATAGGACATCCCATCCCCCTCACAATCAGATTTGAGTAATGTAAACTTAACATCCAGTGCTTATTGAAGATGTCTATGGCCCAAAAATATCTATGGATAAAGCATATGAAGGTACAACATGATGAGTTACATATATCTAAACATTATTTAGCTAGGAGAAATGGTCCCCGTTAATTACTCATTGCATGCATGGGCTGGATAGTGACAAATTTGCATTGAGACCTGCAACAGTGATTACACTGCATCTTAGGAACAAAACAAGTTATTAATGTTGCCTAGACCCCTACAATTGAACTGAATGTGGAAAAAAATAACAAAAAGAAGAAAGGAAACAATAAGGGTTCTTAAACCCTTGAGAACATTGATTGGGAGTAAACCTGGGTTCACTAGATTGCTTGGCTAGATCTGTTACAACCAATCAACTCCAGAGGGTCAATAATGGCCACATTTGATGTATAATGATACATACATTTGATCAACATCCACTTAAGTTGAATAAAGTTCTTTATACATAGCAAAAAATGTCATTCTTGCTCAGCTAATTGAGGCTATCTCAAATGTGTCTAACTTGCTCTCTATTGGCTCTTGGGTTTCCTTAAATATTTTCAAGTTTGTTCTTTCTCATCTATTTGGTTTTCTCAATTACGTTCTATATACTAGGCAATCTTCCTTGTTCATCACAACATTTATAGTCACTAAAATTATTTTCTCATATTCAACATGGTCTCAGAGCCATTGTTACTTTGTAGAAAGGACCTTAACCTGTATGTGGATTGAAAAGAGTGTTCAAAATTGTAATCCACACTTCTCGAAAGAACCTGGAAGCTTTGTTAGATGCTAATATTTGTGCCAAGACACCAATCACAATCTTCTAGTTTGAAGAGTGATTTGATGTTGCTGGTGGCTTATAAATATAGATTTAGCCCACAAGAATAAATATGGGATAAGGAGCAATGGATTTTACTTGGTGAAAAGTTGTTAGATCTTATTCTAATTACTTTTATAACAACAAAGAAAACATAAGGAAAGTCCGTAAATTGTTTTCTTTGGGTTCCTATTCTTGTTTAAACTCTTTTTATTGCTACACATAAATAAATTGTTTTTGCATTTCAGGTTACCTGAGTTGGAGTTATTTGGGTAAACAAAATCTAAAGAGGAAAACGACGTCAGAGTTAAACAATGTAGTCAAAACCTCCAAAATACTCTACATACCGCCATGGTATGTGAGCATTCTCAAACACAAGTGCAACAGTATTAATGCATGCTTTACCTATAATGTCTTTATCAAAGGGTATACCAGGACATAAAAGGAAGAAGATATAATATATTTTAAGCATAGAGGATATGAGTACTGCAAGTTCACAATATTAGAGGCGATGATGACTTTGAAAATTGTTGAAATGAATTGATAAATGATTTATTACAAAACAAAAACTATAATTGACCATGGTGAATTCACCCAAAACCTTCTATGACAAAATAACATGAAGCATAAAAGACTACACTTCATTCTATAAACTACAGAGTTAAAATTAGGAAATGGAGAAGATTCAGAACTTGGGTAACTTTATGCAATCCGTGCGAGTCCAGCCAATCTGGTTGTTGCCATTGTCATGAACCACAAGATAACCCTGAAAAGAAATGTCTGCAAAACCAAATTCAACATTAAGATAACTACTAAACAGACTACTTTAATGCTCAAGATAAAAGCCTTAGTGGCATCTGGCACATGAATGCCTAAAGTTTCTGAACAAGGAATAAAAGCTTCATAATACACTACCTGGAAGAAGTAAATACTACATATACTATATAAATTCCAATTACCTCCAATTACATTGTAAGGTCCAATTTTGCTATCATCAAGTATCCCTAAACAAACATTGTCATTCTAGTCATATGTGAAGGTTAGTCAGTATGTTCAATTAGTGAAGAATTCATAAAATATTGAACAATAGATAGTTTGAGGTATTGTGTCTCGGCCCTAGTCACCTTGTTATAATAAATTTTTTAGGGAATGAAATTTGCATGATGTTAAAGTTCAGGCATTCTTACACTGATTATCAAATAACCCTCTGGAGGGATTTCCAACTTTTTGTTTTTGGTATTTGGTGAGGTGCTTTTGAAGTTGAATATTAGTGGTTTGAAGTATGATGTTACATCTGCAATGGATCTGGTCAACTCACAGGAGTTAGATGATAGGGTATTAGCCTAATTCATATAATTTGTACAACATAAGAAATTTACAGTAAGATTCATAAAAATGAATTCACGTGTGAAATATGAACAAATTAACAAATCCCTTCGCCTGATTTTCTTTTTCCCTTGCCAACACAGTGGCAGGGTCTTATCTGATAAGTCTTGTACCAACTGTTTTACAATGCTTTCTTTGACCTGTATCAACCTTGCATTGTCAGAAATAGAGACTAATTATATTAAAAGTGGATAAGGTTAAAATTGTCTCTAAACACTTACTGCAGAGACAAGAGCGTCATAAGCTTGTTTTGTGAAGTATGTATATGAGCTGGCAGTGTCAAATATTATGCCTCCAAGCCTTCTTTCATCTCCATCCTTCGCAAGAAGTTTGCTACCAAAGATCATCTGTGCAGCTCCCATGTGGTAGTATTTCCTGAGAAGTGAAAGAACAATTTGTGACTAGATGCTCATAGACTTTCTTAGAGGAGAAAAAGTTTAATAATTACCCTCTAAATTTTTTTCCTTCTGTATTTCAAAAATTTATATTTTGAAATTTTATGACCAATTTTTTTCATGTATTGTTTAAATTCAATACAGTTTTTTAATCCCATTGCAATGATATTAAAGTGGCGATTTAGCTATCCTGTGTTGTAAATTCTGCTCTGGCAGTGGCTAACCAAAGAACTTGGGCTTGTTCTGTTTATCATTTGTATTCAGAACAGAGCTATACTGCTTGTTCTTAGTAAAAAGTTTAATTCCTAAATCTTTTCCCTTTTGTATCTCAGAAATTTATAATTTAAAATTTTAAGAATAAATCTTTCCCTGTGTTTTTTAAGTTCAGTACAGTTTTTATAGACGCATAGCAATGAGATATTAGAGTGGTGATTCTGCTATCCCATGTTATAAGTTCATGTCTGGAATGGGCTTAGAGCATGAACAACATACAAGTGAATTTAAGCAGGCCTTGGAAGAAGTTTTGTGACATTTGATTCAGACATTGAATGGTATGGGCAAAGATACGAGAGAAATGATACAGATCATACAACAGCTTCTGAGAGAGAAACAAACAAAGATACGAGAAAATCTCAGAATATGGAATTTCTAATCTAATAGCTAAGTTACTGGTATGCCCAGAATTGGCCTCGGGTATGAAACAGTACAAATACGGGGTAGGGTACAGATATGGTACAAAAATGGCCAGGAAATAGTTTGCAGACTGTGGATATGGGTAGAAAACAAAATGCCACCTGTGGGTACGAAAAGTTCGTTTCCGGTTCAAACCCGGACAGAATCCATGCCAACTCTTTTGGATATTATCTGGTTTTTTCCCTTCAAAGGCTGTAAATTGTGATTTTTTTTCTCATTTCAACTTTGCTCACATTTTTCTCCAACAAAACAGATTGTTTTTAGGGTTTCTCAAGTGCCAAATATTTTTGATATCTTTAGGATGGCTGAGATATTTGATGAAGAGCAGCTGAGTCAAATTAGGCATGAGTAAAATGTTGGAGATTCAACATCAGAAACTGTATTATATTCCTTTATGGGATTGTTTTGTGCTCTTTGTAAACTTTGCATCTTGTGTTATGGTGATGTTAAGGGCAGCTCTGTTTATTCATTGCTTTGTTAGAATTTATAATTGGGACTTGGAAGATATCACTGTTTGGGAGGACATATGACCATAGTCCATTTGGCTTCCTTAAACTTTTGAGTGCATATTCTGATGTTCTTAGTGGAAGTAAGGTGTGAACTATGCCAATATCCTTGCACATCTCTTCGGAAAGATGTTCTGATGGTGGTACTAGTAATGCAGAATATTCTA
Source organism: Sequoia sempervirens (assembly GCA_007258455.2). NCBI lineage: Eukaryota > Viridiplantae > Streptophyta > Pinopsida > Cupressales > Cupressaceae > Sequoia > Sequoia sempervirens. The sequence goes on along the minus strand of VDFB02109196.1, from coordinate 27,156 downwards.
AGCACCATAGAAACCAGATCTCTATTGTAAGTGATGGTTTAGGATATTGAGATGGCATTGTGTTTGGTCTTCATGAGAAAAAGGTTGCCTTGCTATTTCTCCTTTCCTAAGTTGCCGGTTCGGGTACGGGACTGGACACGGGTACGGGATACAGGTACGCCGGTACGGCAATTTTTTTTTCCTGAAATACGGTGCGTTTGGGTACAGCTGTATATATATATATTAAAAATATACAAAATTGTAAATACATTTGATAGTATGAAGAGTCTATAATACTTCATCAATCATCATTAAATCTAAAATCATTGATCAATGCTAGTGATAAACTATAAGCCTATAAACTTATAAAGATAAATCATAAATGCCAATTGATAGTTCAAAATTCCAATACATATGTCATACTCATATATTAATAATAAATATCATATATGTCTCTCTAGTCATGATTGAATGATTCAAATGAAGATCATTACAACTATTCATCAATCATCAAAAGCTTCTAGATCATCATCATTTGGTTCAACATTATTTGAACCACAAGCAAATGCATTGCCAGTGCCACTTGTAGTAGCTACATCATGTGAAAGAGTCTCAGCATCATCATCATCATCATCTATAGTGACTCTAGCAAGCTCTGTAATAGATGCATCCAAGTTGGCACACTCAGGGGTCATATCCCAATTCTTCATTGAACCATCCTTGTACTCATCTTGCTTATGTGATAGAAGACGCAAGTTGGAATGGACATAAACCAAGTCTTTTGCTTTTTTTGCAGCCAACCGGTCACACTTCACTAAGTGGATATAGGAGTATGTACTCCAATTTCATTCAGCCAAAGAAGAACTTGCAACCTGTTGAAATTGGAGAAAAAACCAAAATAACTTAGAAATAAAAAATGTAAAATAAATTAAAGAATGGTCAATAGTAGTACTAAACTTAAAGTCTACAATACAAATGTTAAATAAAAATTACTTACTTGTGATAGAATCTTGATTGCAAGAGGTTGGAGGAACATAAAATCTTGCCCATGGAGGTACCACCATGTACGAGCATCTACTGTGTATTGGTCTTGAATAGCACAAAGACTATGATTTTGTCCTGAGATGAACAAGCCAAACTCTTTCCTAACATTTTCCACCACTTCTAGATCTACGAAGAGTCTTTTGAATGCCCGCTTGTACCCATTAGCAACTTCACTATCTCAATATGGTGGAGTTCTCCCTGGCAAAGCAAGTATCTGTGAACTATAGTATTTGGGAGATAATGCATATGCAAGGAGATGCAATGGTGTGTTCATCTTGTCCCAACGGTGGTGAATGATTTTTTCAACTCTATGAAAAAATGATTCTTGGGGGTCATTCTCTTTTCCTGCTATGATCACCTTTATTTTTTCTATCATGGAGTCAATACCATCATAGATTTCCCCCAAAAATGGTCGATCTGTATCAGCAAACCTGATCATACTCATGATAGGCTCGATGAATCTCAACACATAGGCCACACGATCCCACCAAATGTCATCTAGGATCAATGACTTGACCTTTTGGGCCCTCTCTGAATTTGATGTTTTCCAAATGCTCCATTGGTTGCTAATAACCATGGCACCCAATGCCTCTTTCACCTTCACAAGTCATCTCAAAACGATTGTGTGTGATGCAAATCAGGTCTCGGCAACCTAGGGTTAATAATAATAACACATTAAAATATAAATCCATAAAATTAAAAAATAAATTACATAATTGATAAATGATAATTAAATTAAATTTACCTTCAACAATTTCAATCTCGAGAAAGTCCTAAAGATGCTTTGTGACATATGGTGGTTTGTCACAAACATTTGGATCTCCTCAGCCTCTTGGTATAAATCTTTCACCCATTCTATTTGAGTGCCAATTTCTTGCATCACCAAGTTAAGGGAGTGTACAGTGCATGGTGTCCAAAAAATGTGTTCATACCTTTGCTCAACCAAAATACCTGCAGCCTTGCAATTTTTTGCATTGTCTGTAATGACTTGAACAACATTTTCCAAACCCACCATCTCTATGGACTCAATGAGGATTTTTGAAATGAATTATGCATCCTTGATTTGCCCCTCACAATCAACTGCCTTCAAAAACATAGCCCCTTTTTGGGACACTGCAATAACATTTATCAAAGGTCAGTTTTTGCAATCCTTCCATCCATCGGAAATAATAGACATTCTTGTTTCAACCCAAGAATCCCTAATTGGTTAGAGTGATGTCTCTACATGATTTTTTTCTTTTACTAATAAGGTGGTGCGCACTTTTTCATACCCAAGAGATTTGAAACCTGAAGGTGCAATATTGATTGCCTCCACCATTTCACGCCAATATGGTGATCTCGCCAAGTTGAAAGGAAGACCATTGGCATAAATGCAACGTGCAATTTTTTCCTCTACGATGTCTCTTGCTTCATTTTGAAATGCCCTATCCAATGGTCCTCTTTTGTGGGAAGAAATGGAGTCTTCTACTTGGATAGAGGATGTCTCCAAGAAAGGATGTTGAGAGGCCACTGTTGAATCTGTAGGCAAAGTCATTGATTTTTTCTTTGCTAAAGTATGGTTTCTTAATTTTGTTCTTTCAGCCATAGCATCAGCTTCTTCTTGTTCAACAATGTATTTCATAATTTATCCTTTGACAACCCTTTCTTACTTGGCCCTCCACATACTCTAATCCCTTGCCCACCTTGTCCACAAAGGTGAAATCTCACTTGACTATATGAGCTCTTAAATTGGATTTTACACTCATCACAAATCCAAACAAATGCCCGACCTCCTGAAAGCTGTTCAACCATCGTAGTATGATGCCATAAAGGAGATGCTGCATCAATTTTAAACTTTTGGTTTTTACTAGCAGTAACACCCACTAAACTTGAACTTGTAGCCATTTGAACTTTGATTTTGCTGTTATAAGAAATATAAAGTATTGAACAAATTACAAAATGAACACTAAAACACATTGAAACAAATAGAAAATCTTATTTCTTCTTTTCTAAAAAAAAAAATTGAAAAAAATTGAAAAAATTCTTCAAAAACTTGAAAAAATCTTTGAAAACTTGAAAAAATATTCAAAAACTTGAAAGAATCCATCATAAACTTGAAAAAATGAGTTAAAATGCATACCTTAAGTGATTAGATCTCTTTTGTGCAAGCTATCCTCACTTTCTTTTGCACTTGATCAATCTCCTTCAAAAACTTAGCAACCTACAAAATGAGAAAAATGGAGGGCAAAATGTGTTTGTGAGAGCAATGAAATGTTAAAGGAGTGATAGAGTCATATTGTAAAGGCGTTTCAGGGTTTTTTTGGCACTTTAAGTGCTTTAAAAATTGATTTTTTTTTTGTTTTCAGCGCCCAAAGTCTGTGGGAGTGTTTGGGCACGCGCGGGCACGACTGGGAGTGCCCAGGGAGTGCCCAGCCACCTGTGGGTTCTTTGTGGGTCTGGTTGGGTGGGTTCTTTGTGGGTCCGGTTGGAGTGGATCCACAGAGAACCCACAGGTGGCTGGGTGCTCCCAGCCGCTCCCCAAGAAGAACCCGTGCCCAAACGCTACAGGAGCGGGCATGCAAGGTAAAAGGAGAGAACCCGGTAACATAGCTCCTTTCTACTAATTCACAGCATTGAACCATAACATGAGGATTGAGTAAAAATGTACTGGTTTTACATCAGATTGGGAATACGAAGGCCCTAGTATTGTATTATTAAATTGACTATGAAAGTAGTGGTGTATTTTTGCTATGTTATTTGACTATTAATATTGTGGTGTGTTTTGAACTTAATTACTACTGCAAATGTGTATATATTTCTGATTTTTATATGTTTTTGTATTAACGTACCCAAAACGAACCCAACCCCAAAAGAATTGTTGACCAAATCTGTGTACCGGAATCTCGTACCCAAACCCGAACCCAAAAACGAACTGGTAACTTAGTCTAATAAGAATTTATATCATAGATGTATAACTTCCTAGCATTCAAGAGACTTGAAACTACTCAAAACCTTTTAAAGAGAATTGGGTTGTTCATTCGAGAGTTGTATATCCATTGTCATGTATGAATGAAATTTTTGAGGAAAATAGAGCAGCATACATGTGCAGAAAAATTATCCTTATTAGTGAACACTACATTGTGAGTCTCAATTGCATAACTACCCAAAACCACATTCCTATACATCTTGAAGTTTGGCATTGTATATACTTGCAATTTACTTTACTAACGTGTTTTGTCAAGGACTTGTTGGCATATCAAACTCTGAAATTTCTGGATTGGCCATAGGTACTGCACTTTTCCATCACTAATCACCCTTTTGTGTAGGGCACCTTGAAATCCTGAAATACCAAAACCTTAAAACTTCAACAAGTCTTAATCGACAGGGGTTTGCCTGGAAACATCTTCTTAGTTATAAGTTCTAGAGCTTTTAAACCACTTGCAAACATCTCAAGCCACGCAGCTTATTAGGTGTACAATAACAGAGTCGTCTACCCTTTCCCTACTTCAATGTTGATTTTGCAGAGTCAATATCTTAGTGCATAAAGGCTCCATTATCATAATTTACCTAGAAATAGAAAACTATTGTGAAAAAACAGGTTATGTGCATGGGCTTTTGGGTTTGCTTGTCTCTTCCAAAATATTGTGTGTGACTATGACTAGAATAGAACAAGGGGCATACGCTTATAGCAAACAATTTAGAGACTCAATTCCAGATTAGGGTTTAAGAATAGAACAAAAACTTGGTCGCATTGCTCGATGGCGAGGTTTGACAGAGATGAATGCAAAGCTCCTTCAGATTTCGAGACAGCTGTGCCCTCAAGCCATTTCTTCGCTAAAATTAGCCTTGGTTTCTGCTGATCTGTGGATCTATTTTCTCCTGTTTTTCATTGCAATGTTTTAGTAAGTTTGAAATGTTGTAATAGCAAAGAAAAGTAAGGAGAAATTACAAGCATGTAGCCATTAAACTGTTAGAGACTGCACCACTTTGGCGATTCTGAAGGCGTCTTTCTCCATTAGCTATGCCATCACAGAAGCTTGAAAAACTAGTACCAATTGAAGATGCTAGAGATGGTGGACCAGATGAATGCAATAATGGGGTTAGATGAAGAGGTGTCGGCCCCGACTATGGTAAAGCCTTGAAATCGGGACGTGGCTTTGCAAGTTGGGTGACAGCTCTTGAACATGTGTAAGGTCCTTCCTCTGCCTCATAACATTCAAGGAGCCTTTGACAATCTGCAACAGTCTTGAAATTTATGCGCTCTCTTGCCTCGTAATATCTGCAGAGCCTCTGACAATCTGCAGACCCATTTCCACCTCCAATCCGAAAGCACCAAAATGATTTCAACCAATATTTTCCATAAAAAATGTGCAGCTTCACTGATGCAAATAAGAAATATAAAATAAATCTTGAGAAAAGTTGAATGTTGATTGGGTGTTCGAACAAACATTAATCACTATTTAAAGCTATCCCCCTCCGCAATAGTTCCATGGCAGGAACAATAACATTTGTTAGTGTTCTTAGCACATGTAGCAATGTTGTTTTAGTCAAGGGAGGTCATGAGATATGAGATGTCATGATTCAAGGCCATGTCATTATGGCAACAATAGAGCATTGTGCTTGCATGGTTGACCTCCTAGGGGAAACCAGGTACTTGAATGATACATTGAAATTTCTCAACCAAATGCCACTTGAACCGACTATTGTAATGTGGTTAACTTACTTGATGCATGAAGAATCCATGGTAATATCGAGCTGGCTAAGTGTGCTGCAAAGTGCATACCTGGGTTTGAACCAGAAAATGATGCAGTGCAGCGGCTGGGCTTAACCAGCACACTCTAACCGTTGACATTCCAATTCAAAATCTGTTCCCACGCAGAACTTCGGTGGACACCCGTAAGAGCTTGATCGCATAAAACAGGAGTGCCAAAGAAAGATATCTGATGCAGAAAAGATACGCAAAGCAGGTGGTAGGGGGCACTCCCGTCTATCTCGCTGTTTCACCATTAGCAACAAACAGGTTTCAAGCCCAATCAATTTCTACTTGCCAGCATACTCCTGGCCTGTGCCAAAATGGGAAATTTGAAACAGGATAGGACAACCATCAAAGCACAACGGAAGGAGGATTATCATCGCATATTGCAGTTGGAAATGCTCGGGTAGACATGTATGCAAAATGTGGAAGCAGAGACAAGGCATGTGAACTTTTTGACTGTATGCGTCAAATAAATGTGATCTCATGGAATGCTATGATTGCAGGATATGCAAAAAATGCGTTTGTTGAAAAGGATTGAGAAACTTTAAACCAAATGCGATTGACAGTTGTAAATTCGGACTCCGCAGCCTTTGCCAGCATCCTCCCAGCCTGTGCCAAAATGGGAGCTTGGGAATAGGGTATGGACATCCATCGCAGGATAAACGATGGAGGAATTTCGTCACATGTTTTAGCTGCACCTGCCCTGGAATACATGTATGCATAATGTGTAAGCATTGACAAGGTAGGTGAACTGTTTGACAAAATGCCATGCAAGGATATGCAAAATGTGGAAGCATCGACAAGGCACCTGAACTGTTTGACAGAATGCCTCAAAGAGCATTGTTTTCATGGAACGCCTTGATTGCAGGATATTAAAAAAAATGGATTTTTGAAAAGGCTTAAGAAACTTCCAACCAAATGCAATCGGCAGGAGTAAAGCCAAATTCTACAACCTTTGCCAGCATCCTCCCAGCCTGTGCTAGGTCGGAGCTTTGGAACAGGGTATGGACATCCATCAAAGCATAAAGAGTAGAGGAATTTTGTCATGAGGTAGTCGCAACTGCTTTAGTAGGCATATATACAAAATGTAGTTGCAGCTTTAATTTCTGGAGTAATTTTCATATCATAGGTAATTTCTGGAGTTATAATGAATAATCCTTCTAGACACCATATATACTTGTATATTGTATTTGAACATAAAATTGTAGCTCTCATTGATAATGATGTGATTCATTTTGGGTGTGATAATGATGTGATTCATGTTGGGTGTGAATGATTGGGAAATTGTTTGGTTGCTCCACAAATAAAATTGAAAAATTTATGCTAATATTTTTTCATTCCATACATAATCTAACAATATTGAATATTCAAGCATTCTACTAATTAAATTGAAGTATGTCTAGGTTGACAATTGATTATTTGAATTTCAAATCCTAAATATTGGCTATCAGGATTTAATTTATAGGAAAATAGAAGAATTGCATATAAATACATAGTAGTTTTCACCATTTTAATCCTTAGAGAAATTTTGGAGCAAATTGAAGATCCTAAAATCAATCAAGGATAATCATGAGAAGATTTATCAACATTATTGTAGCATTATTTTTAGTCAAGCATCATGTCAATTCTTCATCATTTTTAATGTAAGTTGATTCATGTTTTGTGATCATTTGTTTGTGAGTACTAACACTTGTAGGTCTTCAAATCAAGTCAAGCCAAATTGATATTAAGCCTTGAGGTGATGTGCATGACTTCATTCTTTCAAGGACATCATATTTGAGTGGTGAGTTGCATAAAGTTATTTATTCATCATTTGTTTATCATTTAGCCTCTATCCCTCAAAAGGATAAGCTATATTTCATCAATTTTTCCATTGTGGAGGTAGAAATACCAACAAGGGGTTTGACCAAGGCAAGCCCCCATATGGCACAACTCTTCCTCTCTCATTGAATGTGTAGGTTATAGTTTTGAAGAAGATTGGAGGAAGCTTGAAGACTATTTTTCATTGATGCATTCAAACCCTACAACTTGACAAGATACAAAAATTACATTATCTCAGCAACAAACGAAGATCCAATAATAAGATCTTGACAGAAGAAGCCTTTGATCAAAGACTTGAGGACAGTGAAAGCTGTTTGTAGTTTCAGGTCTTTAGACAAGGGCACCCTCGACAACCTTGTCAAGCAAAATCAAGTTCAAATTTAAATCACAAGTGTACATAAGTCTGCTTTGTCTGTTTCTGGTCATTAAATTTTTCTATCAATTTCTAGATTGTTTGTTTTCATATCAAAATAGTGCATTTTCATAGTTAACTAGTTGCATCATTATATTTCAACAAAGATACATTTCAAAGCCCCAAATTAATATAGATCTAGGGTTGATTGACTCACCTTTCAAGTTGTAGGTCAATCTCATACCCTTGCCAATCTTTATTCTAATGTTTTGTAAGTGAAAAGTAGCTAATACTAGTTAAATCTAGGATCACTTTTCCTACATAAGGGCTATTTTTTACCCCCAATACCCTAAATCGGGTCTTTTTTAATTTTTCCATTGTTCTCCACTAGGGTGTCAAAATTTTATAAATGAGATATTGACAAAATGCTAGTTTTGAGTACTTTGCAGTGGTGTAGGCCATTTTTCCAAAAAAAATTTATAGGTTTAATTAATTATTATTTGAAGTTAGTTCTTTTTTATTGGATCCTGAGCTCATAAATATTTTCCTAGATCTATTATTTTCACAATTCTTACACCATGGGAAGGGTATTGAGGAGACCTATCAAGCCATCAATGCACTTTTTCTAGATTCAACCCTAGGTACATTTTATTTAGATTTATTCATATTTTTATTTTAGAGGATTACTTGGACATATTGGCACTTGGGAAAGTTATCTTTTGATCAAACCACTTCATTCCAAATACTTGATGTGTATTGATATCTAATTTTATCATTTGGGGAGTTTATCATTGTTATAGTCATGGGTTATACAACTCATCAGTTTGTAATTATTTCGCCTGAGGATAATTATGAGTCTTGGTGAAAAGGCATCTTGCCACATTGCAAGTGACTCAATATTTTGCATATCTCTATAGACTCATCCTTGAGCTAGATAGGCAATGAAAGAAATCAGTTTGGGGTAACAAAAATGATCATAAGATTGATTGACACAACCTTTGGTGTTGACATGTTTTGATAGATCTCAAAGATTAAGTTCCCAAGCACACTTTGGATAAAAATTTAAAATATCTATGGAGATTCACATAATCCCCCATTCTCAAATGATCTTGCATCATATTGAATCATTCCACCTACTGATGTTTATAATCTACCCTTTGATGATGATACATTAGAGAAGCTTGAATATGATGCAACAGCTGAGTATCTTAATAATCAAGAGAAAATTCCTATAGCTCCCACTTCTCCTATTGAGATAAATAATAATAATAATAATAATAAACCATCTTCTATTTCATCATGAGAGTTAAGAGATGCTTCTTCAAGAGATTTTAGTGATTCTTTACAATCTAGGCAAATCATAGTCTTTCAAATATATGTGTATGGGATGATTAGTAGATAGGTATTTCAAACTTGTTTGTGGAGTATCATATTTTATATTGAGAGGACAAATTTGACGGGCCATCTCTCCTCTTTGATGATAGCCCCATTTTAGTTGTTGTCACATCATCTTTATCTTTGGATCTTGTTCAACATTAATTACCACTTGATCCTAGTTTGCCACCTCCATTGATTGGACATGTAAGTGGCTTGATAGTGGCATCAAGCTTTCAAGGACTAGGTGACACATGAACATATTTCAAAGACATGATATTCACACATTTGGATTCTTGTTCCTACCATTTCCTATATAGAATGGGAAGCATTCTTACATTTGTACTTTGTTTTTGTTTCTTTCAAAAGGGAGGAATTTTGTTTGCAAGTGTTGGATAATATTTTATCTCCAAGCATTCACCATTTCTATAGGAAATTCAACATTGTGGGAGGGCTACATAGTCTCTCTCTTCCCCTCATATAGGGGTAATCAAATCTATACTTATGATGGATCTCATCCTTTGGGGCCTTAAGTTCTCCATCCATCACTTGTTCATGTTTGCTTGTATCTTTTCTCTGTTTTGGAGAGTAGTTTTGTCGTATAAGGTTTTCTCATTTTCTTCATTTGTGAGAGATTGCATTATACATGGGTACCTAACATTTCCTAATAGCTCGAACCCATCATTCATGCATCATCTTTATATCAATTTTTATTTTTGTACTTCTCCATAAATTTCACTTAAGATGGGATGTTGGTGTGAACAAGATATTTTACCTAACTAGTTCACCTAGTAGGTCCTTTTTTCATACATGTTCACATGTTAAGTTTACATAGGGCTTTAGGAATATTTAGAAGTCTTAGGTGCCATATGATCTTATCTTATCATGTTATTTACTTTGGTTGTCTCTTGTATAAGATTAAGGCACTTATCACAATCTTGTCTTGTCCTATCTCTCAACCTTAACTATATAGAAAAGGCATCATATGCACATTTCAAGGCATATTATCCTTGTAATGATATTGCGGTTTAATCAAATCCATTACTTCCATAATCAAGAAATAATCTTCTTTTTACTCTCTTGTGGAAGGAATCTTTTGGTGTTGCAAGAGATCCTAGAGGCTTGAGTCCATTACGACTCTAACAACTTGTACATGATCATCAATAGATTATGTCAACTAATTTGTATGATTGGTTGGAAAACACTACTATTACAAGCTTGCAATTGTATATTTTTGACAAGGTTTTATAACTGTTTTCTAAATCATTAGTTGTCATCACAATGATTCAATCTTTCTTGCAAGAAAAATCACTCTCACCTACCCTTACGTAAACTTCATATTACCTTAAAATAAAATTATAAATCCATTTTATAAACATATATCATTTAACTCATACAAATAAAATAAGTTTAAACATGAATTAAATATTGAGTTCTTGCTTTAAAAAAAAAGAGTAGTATAAGATCATCAATGAATTATGGCAGCTATTTATGTGATTGACTAGAAAGCACCACATTTACAAATTTGAAAGTTGGAGTTGCTGTGAGGTTTTGTAAATTCCTTCTAAGCGTTGATGGCTTAGGTGGCTTGGCTTAACCAGCACACTCTCAGCGTTGATCGTTTAGGTGGCTGATGTGGGCTAACTTAATCCTGTCATGTTTCCTGTTTGCCGTTCCCGTTAATAGATGTTTGCCGTTCTGTTCAAACATGGATCCCGTTAACATTTCAATTCAAAATCTGTTCCCGCGCGGAACTTCGGTGGACACCCGTAAGTGCTTCATCGCATAAAACAGGAGTGCCGAAGAAAGATATCTGATGCAGAAAAAATACGCAAAGCAGGTGGCAGAGGGCACTCCCATCTATCTCGCTGTTTCATCATTAGCAACAAACAGGTTTCGAACCCGATTAATTTCTACTTGCCAGCATGCTCCTGGCTTGTGCCAAAATGGGAAATTTGAAACAGGGCATGGACATCAATCAAAGCGCAACGGAAGGAGCATTATCATCGGATATTGCAGTTGGAAATGCTCGGGTAGTCATGTATGCAAAATGTGGAAGCAGAGACAAGGCATGTGAACTTTTTGACTGGATGCATCAAATAAATGTGATCTCATAAATGCTATGATTGCAGGATATGCAAAACATGCGTTTGTTGAAAAGGATTGAGAAACTTTCAACCAAATGCGATTGGCAGGTGTAAATTCAGACTCCGCAGCCTTTTCCAGCATCCACCCAGCCTGTGCCAAAATGGGAGCTTGGGAATAGGGTATGGACATCCATCGCAGGATAAATGATAAAGGAATTTCGTCGCATGTTTTAGCTGCACCTGCCCTGGAATACACGTATGCAAAATGTGTAAGCATTGACAAGGCAGGTGAACTGTTTGACAAAATGCCATGCAAGGATATGCAAAATGTGGAAGCATAGACAAGGCACCTGAACTGTTTGACAGAATGCCTCAAAGAGCATTGTTTTCATGGAACACCTTGATTGCAGGATATTAACAAAAATGGATTTTTGAAAAGGCTTAAGAAACCTCCAACCAAATGCAATCAGCAGGAATAAAGCCAAATTCTACAACCTTTGCCAGCATCCTCCCAGCCTGTGCTAAGTGGGAGCTTTGGAACAGGGTATGGACATCCATCAAAGAATAAAGAGTAGAGGAATTTTGTCAAGAGGTAGTCGCAACTACTTTAGTAGGCATATATGCAAAATGTAGTTGCAGCTTCAATTTCTGGAGTAATTTTAATATCATAGGTAATTTCTGGAGTTATAATGAATAATCCTTGGACACCATATATACTTATATATTGTATTTGAACGTAAAATTGTAGATCTCATTGATAATGATGTGATTCATGTTGGGTGTGAATGATGGGGAAATTGTTTGGTTGCTCCACAAACAAAATTGAAAAATTTATGCTAATATTTTTTCATTGCATACATAATCTAATAATATTGAATATTAATAAGTATTCAAGCATCCTACTAATTCTATTTGTAAACGTATATGAATAAAGATCCTATAGGTATGAAGCATGTGTGTTCATCTTCCCATACTTCTACAAATACATGCATGGCTATTACTCATAAATATTTACTTCCTTATGTACCTTTGTTTATTTCATTTTGTGAGGAGATCCCATACTGCAATTATTATGGTCCACTTTATGATCATGGTTTTCTTCATAGTTAACAATGTGAAGGCATTCACATTGATCTATGCAATTAGTATAACATATACATGAAAGAATTTGAAAAAATTAAAATTTAGCATCAAATAGTTATATACATTTATGTATTGCACTAAGCATAACCAATGGCATTCTCGTGGACACTTTTGTTGGGAAATGAGGTGTATCAACCTTGCATATTTCTCGTAGCATTTATTTTGTATTTTAATATTTTCCTACAACTATTACACATTGTCAGTGCTTTGAAAATTGGTTTATTAGTTGTCAAAGGATAGGTGTCAAAGGATTGCCACATAGTGGTATGTTATGGAAGGCCTACTTTTAGGCACATTATGATAGATTTTATGACATTTGTAAGAGTCTAAAATAGGGGATATCAATTTGGATGTGAGAGCTTATTTTTAGACTGGAATCTTGGTTGAGAAGCCAAGCACATGGTTTTGTAAACGACAAATGGTTTCTTGTATAGCCATAAGTTTATAAATTGAAGGCTTGAGGAGTAGTCTTGTTTGTGCTGAGTTTGTAGGTAATATTATGTTGCTTGAATGATGTTAGAATTCTTTCAAAATTGTTTACTAGTAATACTTCTATAATACACTTGCTCTACAAGTGTATGCAATCTTGTTGTTGGATTTGAAATACATTGAGCAAGCTTTTGAAATGTGGAGTTTTTCACCTAAAAGGGTTTTCCCCACATATATCTAGTGTTTTGTATTCATTGCTTATTTTCTGTTATGAATGTGTTTCTAAATTTTTTGTAACTATTAGATCAACTTTTAAATTTTACATAATATATCTTCTCAAGATTGGCGTAGGAAGTTGTTTATGCTACTCTAACTTCCTTACAAGTGGTATAAGAGCTTGATCACCTTTGGTTTCAATTGTGGGTTGTTGAGTTTTTTGTGCTAATCAAGGTTTGAGTGGGAGCTTGTGCAGAGGATAGTTTGTGATCTTGTTGCAGATACTTTTTTTTTCAAATGGCGAGCATATCTAGGAGGATTGAGGTAGAGAATTTTTCTAACATGAACTTTCAAATATGAAATGTAAATATGGAAGATCTGCTAATTGATCGGGATATATGGGATGTAGTGGATGAAAATGTCCAAAGGCCTACAAATCCAACTTTGGCTGCAAAATATGATGTAATGGATAGAAAAGTTAAATGTCTCATTAGACTATGTCTTGCAAATTCAATCATGATAAATGTCCATGGAGAATCCACTTTGAAGAATCTTTGGAAGAAGTTGGGTGAGATATACTAAGCCAAATCTCTAGTAAATAAGATTTTCTTGAGGAAGTTGTATTCCTTGAGAATGGAAGGTGGACAAATTTTCGAGCATCTAGAAACATTCAATATGTTGGTAACTTAGTTGACCTTGGTTGGGGTTAAGATGGACGAAGAAGAAAGGTGCCAAACTTGTGGTTGTTGTTAGACTCATGTGACAGCCTAGCCATGGCCATTGGGAGCACTTCAGTCATTTTGAAGATAAAGGATGTTGTTGGTTCTCTACTCTTTGAAGAGATGAGAAGGAAGGTCTCTTTGAAAGCCAAAGAGGCTTTGAGTGTTTGAGGAAGACAAAAAGAACAAGTCAAAGAGGAGAAGTGGTGTGGTCATTCCAAGTCCAAGAATAAGGGGAGATCAAAATCTCCTGGTAAGTCCAAGGCAATATGTTGGAACTGTAGCAAATTCAAACACTCTGAAAGGAATGCAAAGAAGAGAAGAAGAAGAAGAAGAAGAAGAAGAAGAAGCAAAACTCTGATTCTAAGTCTAAAAAGGAAGATGGAGACACCTTTATTGCAGCATTGGCCACTCATCCAGGTGATAATGCACGGTTGATGACTTAGGTGCATCTTTCCACATGAATACTAACAGAAACTAGTTTAGTAAGTATGAAAGCTATGATGGTGGTAAGGTGTATTTGGGTGATAATTCTTTCCTTGACATTGTTGGTCGTGGTAGTATTCATGTGATTTTTTTTTATGGTAGAGTTAGATGATTTGATGGTATCTTGCATATCCTAGGACTAGCAAGAAATTTATTATTTGTTAGCAAGCTAATAGATGTGGGTGTGCATGTACAATTTTCTGAAGTAGGTGTGAAAATGGTGAGAGGTGCTATGGTGATAGCAATAGGAAGAAGATTGGGTACATTGTGCTAGCTCGATGCATGCATGGTTGAATGCAATAGCACTTTTGATAAAATTGAGCTAGAAACTACTTTGCTAAAAAAAGAGATGGTTTCCTCTTCTACAGATGGTTGTGACTTCTGGGTACCCAAGGGTGCTTTGTCTACCAAATCAAAGTTTCCTATTGAGAAGAGCATGTTATGGCACCAAAGGCTTGGCCACGTTGAGAGAAGGGTTTAAAAGCCCTAAAAAATAAGAACCTCGTTGAGGGTTGAATGATTGCAATCTAGAGTTTGATTTTTGTGAACATTGTGTTTATGGAAAACAAAACTGCATTCAGTTTTACTCATCTTCTCATAAGTCTTCATGTATCTTGGATCTGATTCATTTAGATGTATTTGGTCCTATTGATGTTGATTCTATTGGTAAATTAGTTTATTATGTTACTTTCATTGATGGTTTTAGTAGGACATGGGAGTATTTTCTAAAGAGTAAATCTGTAGTTTTCAGTCATTTTAAGGAGTTTAAGGCTATGGTAGAAACTTGGATTGGAAAGAAAATTAAATGTTTGATGACTGACAATGGTGGTGAGTACTGTTCTAAAGATTGACAAATTTTGTACAAATTGTGGGATTAAAAGACAAAAGACAACTCTGTATTCTCCTCAATGGAATGGAGTTGCTGAAAGAATGAACAAAATGTTGATGGAAAAGGCTAGGAGCATGTTGAATGGACTTTATCTAGAACAAAATTTTTGGGTTGAAATTGTTGCCACTACTTGTTATTTGATAAATTGGAGGAATGTTCTATTTAACAACTATAATTTTGTTTGGAATAGAAAGTTAATGATACATATATACAACATATGAGGATGGGTACTTGTCCAACCATCTTAGATGCAAGGATTCTTGCTTGAAAATGATATTCTAGACAACATCAAGTAGTAGAAGCCTGACAAGAACTGCCACATTCCTAATTGATCTCTCAAAATAGTATAACTTTCCTTCCATTTTTAAGCATAATCTTATTACAATAAAAATGAACATCAATGAGTTCAATTGATTTAAATACACATTATAGGTGTGAGATCTATTTTTTTTATTTCCCTTCAACATATTGATAACATACTACACTTCAGAGGGCCATCAAAAAATCTTGAATAGACGAGAAATTTGAGTTGCAAGTGACATGATTGATCAATGTTAAAGCCAATAAATGTGAAAATTTGAAGTGCTAATATTTAATGCAGGAAACTGTAGTGAAATACCGAACAATCATGTTAGTAGTAAATGAATTTTATAACTACCTAAAAATTAATCCAAATTAAGACACCTCATAATCTTCAAACCTTGAATGTTTAATACCAAGTCATCATGGATACCCTTATGTTCCTTTTTTTATACACTCCTACATTTCTCTTTGTTATTTGATAGATGTATTCCAAAACATTTCACAAATTCTTGATGTTGGAAGGAATTTTATTGGTCATCACCTCTAATGATTTTGAAAATTTAGTACTAGTATATCATAATCCAAAATCAACATTTTTTACCCTATCAAATAGAGAAAGACATAGACTTCTACATAAAATAGTTCCACTTTATTTGCAATTTAGGGATTTTACTTTCAATATCAAATTAAGTATTTTATATTGTTGATTTTATCTTTTTGTCTAGGGTTTTTTTTGGCTACCAAAATAACCATTAATTACATATGCATTGTTGTCCATTGAGTGTTGTCTTCAATTTTTATAGAATATGTTTTATTGCCTTGAACCTTTGTTTAAATACATTTCAATTCATTTAAAGATGAATACAAGTGACCAAACATAACTGAAGAATATCAAGTTGAGCAAAAAACAACAATATCTACTTTCATATATGGGTGCGTGCAGGATCATGATGGGCCAAAAAGTGGCAATATGATGGGTATGTGGCTAACGACTTTTTTTTTACCCAAAATTGATGAAATGAAAAAGGTTTTTAAAGGAGATTCTCAACTTTCCACCAATATAAATTATGCTTTACTTTGAATTTAATAAGTAATTATTAGTCATTTTCTATTCAAATTACAACTAAAGTCCTCATTAATAGGCTGATTGAAAAACATCTATAGCTTTCAAACGGTATCACATTTTTTGAATCCAAAAAATGTGTCACATTCTATGCTTTGCATACTATAGGATTAAAAAAATAAAAAATGAATTTCATGAAGTTTTCACCAAGTTAAGGTGGTCTAAATAATATTTTAATATTTTAAAAATTGTAATAAAAAATCATAATTAATTATTTATTTGGAAAAAATTATAAAAAATATGCATCACATTGGGACATGAGTTTCTACTATATTTAAAATATTATAAATAAATATTATCATTTTATTATGGTTAGGATGGTACAAACATCTACTTCTTTATTTTCTCCCCTAAAATTTATGTACCACCGATTGAAATTTCAAATTTTCACCAAATAGATTTTTTTTTTAAACAAACCTAGTAGTTTACAAACTACATTCAATTTTATACATATTCTATTCTTACATATTTTTGAAATAATATAGATAACTTATTCAAATTTTTATGTCAAGTTGTCTAACTCTAATTTTTCTAAATTTTTTGCCACTTAAGGGCCTATTTTTTCCATGATGATCCTGCACATACCCATATGCTTTAACTTTCCATATCTTTGGCATAATTTAATCAATTGTATTTTCTTCTCTTGTTATGGTAACATAGAAATACACACTTGTCTCAGTAGAAAATATTTAATTTTATTTGCCCTATTTATGCAACACTTAGATTATTAGAATAGCCTAAGAAATTTACGCTAACAAAACATACAATTTGCTATGTTAACAAGTAATGTATTAATAAAATAGTTTACAAGTAGTATCGTTAAATAATGGTTTATGAAAATTACTTCAATATCTCCCCTAAATTTGAACAATTATCTTAATAGAAAAATAAATTAGAAACATCTTAGGCAAGAATTGAAATAAAGCAAACATAGAGCTCACTACTTTAAGTATGACATAAAATAGACTTGACTCTAGTATGCTAGTATATTCCCTTAATGGTGTGGAAAAAGTCACCATTTCTAGCTCATTTTTAGGGACATTTTCTTGAGTATTGTGGATGCTCGCATATTTCCTTAATAGTGTGAAAGTGCAATTTTACAATTATTATGAAATATTTTTCTTAGAAAAAGAAACACCCTTAAAATTTGTTGGATGCCATCTACTTTACATCTACATATACATGTGGATGAAACAAGTGTTTCCAAATATGGTAGTAGCGTTTTATGCATATTGATTCTATCATTAAATCACTTTGATTCACCAAGTAAACCCCTATAGTTTTCATTTAGGAATACCATTTTATGCACTCTTTAATTTCATCTAAATCTCCCTTCTTGGTCCCATTGAAAACAAATTGGCCACCATAATAGTTTGCAATAATATGGTTTTCATCATCATAGAGGCTATTTTGGTTTTCTGCAATAGGGAAGTTTGTAGTTGAGCTTATGTGTACTAAATTAAAAAATTGATACACCATCAAAAGTGTATACTAATGATAATTTTTGAGTCCAAAATGTGAAGCATATTTACAAATGAAAATGATTTCCAAGTCTAAGTACATTTATGTACATTTTCCCTTGTCATTGTAAATGAAAACTAAAAAGAGTTTCTTTTCTTACAAAAAAAATACTAATTTTAAGACTATTTTCCAAAAATATCCTTGAATAAATAAATTACTATTATCAAAATATTTGAATATATTTTTTCCAAAATTTTTAAAAAAATAAATCTTAACATATGAAACCTCGGAAATAGGGTTCCAACTTTAAGGAGATGGAACTTGGGTTTAGTTCCTATTTCACTCAAGTTCATTCAAGGATACCTTAGAGATCTCAATCCAAGGGTAGAATGAGGGAAAGAGATCTAAAATAAGGTTTCCTAGGGTGTGATTGAAGGTTAAATAGGGGTTCACCACCAAGCTAGGGCTTGGAAAGACAAGAAATGTAAATGAGATGCAAGACTTAAACGAATGACCTAGAAATGAACTCAAATCAGAATAGTGAACTAAGAAAGTACAGAGGTGCACCTGGAAACTTGAAGAGAATTAAATGAAGGTCTAAAATCCTAGAAATAGCGATTTTGATGCACACTGGGACTCATACACTAGTATGGATGATTTAGTCTCATTTTTATGGTTTTAGGCTTAAACCGAAATCTAGAACTATTGAATTAGGATCTACAAAAAAAGTTTGAAAATAGGTATACTGGGACTCATATGCCACAAGTGGTGATTTAGTCCTAGTATCAGGGGTGATTCAAAACTTTTATATCCTCTAGTGCTCTACTATAGCTTTCCTCCTACCAAATCTCTAGTTCTGAAGCACTGAATTTTGCTCTGTGACTTTTGTGATCTTGCAAGGTAGATAACAACTTTGACAACTTGAAAACTTTTCTCCAATCTTCCTCTTCAATTGATCTTCAACCTAAACCACCTAGATCTACAATCAAACATCAAAGAGAGGGAAACATGTTTTATTGTTAGTGGATATGGGTTTTCCTTGGTCAAACTCTGTTTTGGTAATCAAACCTTGAAATGAAATCAAATAGAATGAAGGAATGATGAATGAACAAATATGCTATGTTGCAACTCACCAAACTCTTAAATAAAATGCTACAATCTTGTATGTAAAGGCTAGCATAAATGTGTATCTTGACTCTTTTCTTGTATGTTATGGATCTTGACTTGAATGCTTGCTCGAATCATAAGATACCTACATCATAAATGTTAGCTCAAAAACAAACATGATGTATGATAACTTTGACATGATGCTTGAATCTTGAATAATGGTTCACAATGCTTGATAATCACTCTTGAATTCCCTTGAATGCTCTTGTATTGCTAGAATGCTCAAATGCTTAGATCACATGTGCTCATTAAAGTTGCTAGGTCTTGTTAGGAGAAAATATGTGAAATATCCTTGTATTTATACTTGTTTATGCCAATTTTTTCCAAAATTACAAAACTACAAAACGACATTAGATCTAGCAG
Source organism: Sequoia sempervirens (assembly GCA_007258455.2). Classification (NCBI taxonomy): domain Eukaryota; kingdom Viridiplantae; phylum Streptophyta; class Pinopsida; order Cupressales; family Cupressaceae; genus Sequoia; species Sequoia sempervirens. The sequence continues at coordinate 7,465 of VDFB02109196.1, read as the reverse complement.
AATAAAATCTCACCAAGAATTTGAATTTAAATTAGGTCCAAGCTAAGCATACTCATACGCTAGTTGTGGTGTATGAGTCCCATTAGGCTAAGCTTGGGACACATTTTTCAAGAAATGCTGAGGTTAATGTTAAATTTAGATCTAGGCCTCGAAACCTAGGTGGGATCCATACATCTAGGGTGCCATATGAGTCCCAGATCACTAAATCTAGGCCATACAATCCAAAATCACTAAATTTATATGATTGGTCACTTGATATATGTAAGGATTATCATCAGAAAGATGCATTAATTAAGGCCTGTGGATGCAAAATAAGGCCAAATAAGGCATAAAGAAGCCCAATTTTAGTAGGGAGGGCCCAAACAAGTGTGAAAATGTAGAGGGATACATTTTCCTACACTACATTTAGCCCCCACTTTAGTGAGAGGATTACCTTGCATCAAACTCACATTAAAGTAGACAAAACTCGCATCAAGAGGGGTTCAGGTGTACCAATGCTAGTAAGATAGGATGAAAATGATCAAGAGGGATGATCAAGCCCCCAAGATCAAGATCCTATAGCAAATAGGCACTATAAACGATGATTTTTGGTTTGACCCCTCACAATGCTTTGCTCCTCTTAAGGTTTTTCACTTAAAAGGGGAAAGGGGATTGGATAGGGGTACCAAAATGCAAGGATTTACACTAAAGAATAATATTAATGAGATGTATTATTCCTAATTGATATGTCCTAATTTGATTTGATTTAAAATTGAAGTGATTTAATGATGCAAAGCTATGAAAATGTAAAGTGTTGGAAAACACAGTGTGATATGCAAACATATTATAAATGACCTAAAAATGTAAACAAAACTAGATAGAAAGATATGAAATAGAATTTGTGCACTTGGAAACTGATGAAGAGTAGAATGGAGATTGCAAAGACCTTTGAAATTCTAAAAAATCTAACTTTTGAGCCAACTGGGACACCTGCGCCAAGCTGGGCAACTTAGTCTCAGATTAGGGAAACTGCTTCAGAGCCTGTTTCAGCCAAATGGGTATCCAAATCTACAAAAAATTCTGAAAAAAAAGTTCAGCGGGACTAAGTCACCACTAGTGGTGACTTAGTCCGCTTCTAAATTTCTAAAAGTTCAGAAGTGGAAACAGATACCCTAGGTCTGCACTTTGGTTTCCCACAGGTGTCTGCTTTTGAAACTCTAATTTTTGGGCCTTAAAGTGACTTTTTATTGATACTTTGATTTGTTTAACAAGGAGATGTCTTCAATGAATCTTCAACCTAATATTCAATGATCTTCAAACCCTTAAAGTTCCTAAATCTGTAAGCATACAAGACAAGAAGGAGAAATGTTGAATGCTAGGGCATGGGGGTTTGCCTTGGTCAAACCCCTTTTTAGGTAATTAAACCAAAATGAAGAAATGAGATATTGAAGCATGAAACAATGAAGTTAGTGCCTTGTCATGGTGATAGATATTGAATTTTTGCATCAATAGTTGAAGAATCTTCCCTTGAATGTCTTAGGAAGGTATCTTGATGTCTTGAAATGATAAAACCCTAGCTTGCTTGACTTGAGAACATGATGAGTGAAGAATGATAAAGAGTTATGACTTAATATGAGTTAGGAGATTGAAAAATGAGGGGAAAAACCTTTATTTATACACAATTATTCCTAAATTCTTGAAAATACCTCATCATAGGTTGACCTTAGGTCTTAAAGAATAAAAACTTGAAAGAAATTTGAATTTATTTTGATTTTTGATCCACATGGGACTAAGTTGCCCAAGGTGGTGACTTAGTCCACCTAGGAAATTTTGAGTGGATGTCGGAGATTAAGATGTATTAAATGTTGTTTATCGGTTTCTTCTTCAATAAGACACTTAATTAAGGCTTGTAAGTGCATAAAGGGGCCATTTAAAACATAAGAAATGTGTAAATATTGATGAAAAGCCTAGGAAAGTGTGAAAGTTTGTTACAAGACTTTACAACACTTTGAAATAGGTCTTGGTAAGGTTATTTAGGTGAATTATAATAGTATGGTCTTAGAAAAGTATGAAGATGTGTTACAACACCTTACAACACCTTTACAAGACATCATTAAATGAAATTTATTGAGTTTGCAAGGGTCCAAGATTTAGTGTGGATATGTAAAACAACTCACAACACCAAATCAAGGTAAAACAACTCACAACACCAAATCAAGGCCCCATTAAGTCCAATTTGTCATTAATTATTCCCATATCAAGAAAAGTATAGACTTTTTGGCAACACATTAAGCCCCCACTTTAGTGAGAGGATGAACTTGCTTCAAACTCTCACTAAAGTAGCCATTCAAGCGGAGTCCAATCGTACCAATGCAAATGAAAAAGAATGAAAAAGATCAAAGGATATTGTGTAAGCCCTAAGGATCCAAGATCCTAAGTCAAGCTAGCATAAGTATGAAAGGACACATACAAGGTGAATGGTTTGCAACAAGACAAGATACATGATCATACAGTGGCAAGAAGTAGAAGGAAATGCAAATGAGGTGGATCAAGCTTCGACCACGTTAGTCCAACATGTTGTGGATTAGATCTAGGCCAAGTCATATGTTTTTGATAAGCTTCGTCATGATAACCTTTTATGAGGACCTTGTCTTAGCCCCAAGGCACTTCTAATCATGTCAATTAAAAATTTACATTTATTGCTCCAACATTTCTCTCTTCCCCATGATGATTAGTAAGGAATTCTAAAATTTCTCATGTGTCACATCCTTCACACATGGGGACAAGAACTTCCTTTTTGAGGAAATCTTCTCGCAATCTCAAGGTACTTACAAGTACCTCCACATCACATGTCCTCTTTTCATCTCATGTACACATGGCAAGATGTGAGGGCTTGTGAATCCTCAACTTACCACAACCCTTCATCTTGTCCATGGTGGCTAAATCCTAGCCATCCAATTCTCTAGAGACTCTTCCCCTAAAATAGAGGATTTTAGTCTCATTTTCATTCATTCACAACATTCACAATTTAAGCTCAAGCATTCAACCTTCAAGTATTCAAACACTTGTACTCACCATTGTTGCACTTCAAGCTCATTTTTGCATTCATTTCTTACACTTATCCAAACACCCAAATCCATGATTGCATTCTCCATTGAATCCTCATCATTTTGCATAACATCTTAGGTGATTTTCCATCAAGGAGCACACAAAACAATCAACATCAAAAGGCCAAGGTCAACAAATCAACTTGGGTAAGGTAATCTACTTGTTTTATCTTTCTTTTGTTCAAGTCTAACATGGTCAATCTTGAAGTGTTGCTTTGTGTATTTTTCCTTTTGCATTTTCTTTGATTTTGCATCATTTTAGGGTAGGAAAACATGTTGCACACATTTTGGGCATGCCCGGTGGGACCCACAAATAGGTCTTCTCTTTTTATGTACTCTGTTGTTTGAATTTTTGTAGGTTTAGGTTACATTGAGGCGACTCTGCTACTAGAATAGGAAATTCTACAGCAACAGGGGTGATTTTGCAGTTATAATAGGTGAGCTTTCCTTCAACAGAGGTGAATCTACAATTGTAGATTCACCCATTTGTCAAACAAGAGAAAATATGCACTCTATTTCTCAAACAGGTGACCTTGCTTCTGACTTGGGCGAGCCTGCTTTCTGTAAATAGGCAAGTCTGCCTCTGAAACAAGCGATTCTGCTACTAGTAGGGGAAATTTTTCTATTAGAACAGGAGATTTTGCTATAGACAGGGGTGATTCTATAGTCAAAATAGGCAGTTCTGCTCCAAACAGAGGTGATTCTAAGGTAAAACAGTGACTTAAAAGTTTCATTTTCAATGTTCGTTTCTTATCGCTTTCAAGTACTAGCCCCCCTAACCTATTCGTTGGTGAGTGTGCTTTGTTTTACTAACATTTGTGTAGATGTTTCTCGTTCATCCAAGGCCAGAGGTTCAAGCTACTAACATATTTACTGTAGGACGAGCGAACCAAGACCCTTAGTTTTGTTTGTTGTTATTTTCATACTAGTTAGGCACACATAGAACTAATTAAAAGGTCAAATATACTTGTTTGTTGTGCTTGTTAGGTGGGCTATTGACGTATCCAATCCCCTTGCAGGTATGTGTAGGATCATGATGGGCCAAAAAGTGGCGATATGATAGGTATGTGTACGGTATGTGGCTGACGATTTTTTTTTACCCAAAATTGATGAAATGAAAAGGGTTTTAAAGGAGATTCTCAGCTTTTCCAATTAATATAAATTATGCTTTACTTTGAATTTAATAAATAATTATTATTCATTTTCTATTTGAATTATGACTAAAGTCTTGATTGATAAGTGATTGAAAAATATCTATAGTTTTCAAAAAATATCACATTTTTGAATTTGAAACATCTATCACATTCTATGTTTCACATACTATAGGATTAAAAAAAACTTGAATTTCATGAATTTTTTACCAAGTTAAGGTGGTTAGACATACAAGTTTTATATTTTTTAAAAGTTGTAATAAAAATTCATAATTAATTATTTACTTGGAAAAAAATTACAAAAAAAATGCATCGCATCAGGACATGAGTCCTCTACTTATATCTAAAATATTGTAAAAAATATTATCATTTTATTGTGGTTAGGGTGGTCAGACAGACACCTACTTCTTATTTTTTCCCTGAAATTTAAGTACTATTGCATTGAAATTTCAAATTTTCATCAAATAGATTTTAAAAAAAAAAACCTAGTAATTTAGAAACTACATTCAATTTGCTACAAATTCTATTCTTACATATTTTTGAAATACTATAGATAAGTTATTCAAATTTTTATGTCAAGTTGTCTAACTATGATTTTTCTAATTTTTTCTCCACTTAAGGGCCTATTTTTTCCACGATGATCCTACACATACCCTTGCGCCATTTGGCGATCCTAGGTGATGAGAAATCACAGTCCACTTTAGTCTATTTGTGTTACCTAGGAGATACTAGAACATCCAAGCTCTCCCCTTGTGCTTCATGCAATCGTAGGGATCAGTCAAAAACGTCTAGTGTCTTCTTTTAGCGGGACTTGTTTGGGGATTTCATCACCCCAAGGAACGATCCCAACCACGTGTATTGGCGGGGTATATAAAGTGGGAAGAGCCAAAGTTGTACCCCAATTTAGTCACGTTGTGTTCGGTGAACTGTCGAAGCTAGGGTGATACCTAAATAAAATGTTAAGGGTTGGTCTGAGTTTCCAGTACCTCGTTAAGGCTCTCGACTCATGCCTATGATGGGTTGGTGTTCACGGTTGTGCCTCACGTACCATGCATATATCGAAGACTCCTTAGATCACCTTGTTTAGCCTAGATAGAGGACTATGTTGGCCATACCATTCTCACTAATTTTAGGATTGTGCTACATGAAGTGTCTTCTTTGTGTGAAACCAGTGCATTTCTATTTAGTTAAGTTAGCCTTATCTTTTGCTTGTTTCTTGCTGTGTTTTTGTCCTTTGCCATAGTTAGCTATTTTTTACCAAGTCCAATCCAAGTCAGCTAACTGGGAGAAATTTCCTTTGTTAGAGGAAAATTTGTGTCTATTTGGGGTGAACCTAGTGTTCACAAGGGTGGTCTTGTCTTCTTTCTGAGTCATTTCTCAGTCGTTCCCTGTCAAAATTTCCCATTCTCCACATAATAGACAATTCTCCACTCTATTTAGGCGAGCGTGCTAATGTTTTGGGTGAGCCTGATACCTAAAGGGGTGATTATGCTTGTTGTCTGAGTCATCCTGTTAGTCAAACAACCCATCACATTCGCCTATTTCATCAAAAGGGGTGAGCCTATTTCATCTTTGGGCAATTGTGCTTGCTATTTTAGTCCCCTATTAGTCCCTTGAATCACCATATCTACCCATTCCTTAGAAACAGGTGATTTTGCAACATATTTTGATGAATCTATACCCTGAACAACCAATCCCTCCTTCTGTTTGAGGCCCTGTTAGTTCGTTTCCCCGTTCAGAGAATCTATTTATCCATTTGGTTAGTCTGTTTCCCCATTAGGAGAATTTTTTTGTCTGTTAGATTAGTCTATTTCCCCATTACGATGATCTATTTGTTTGTTCAGAAAGTCTGTTTCCCCTATTAGAGTTGTTTGTTACCCTGTTTATCGATGTCGTTTGGCCGTTTTCAAATTTAGACAAGTTTGAAACCTATTTAGGTGACCCTGCACTCTGATTGGGCAACCCTACCTTCTATTTGGGCAAGTTTCATCCCTGTTTAGGCAACCTTGCACCATGTTTGGGTGACCCTGATACTTGTTTAGGTGATTGTGCACCCTGTTTGGGTGATTGTGCACCCTTTTTGGGTGATTGTGCACCTTGTTTGGGTGATTGTGCACCCTTTTTGGGAAAATTTTCACCTTGTTTGGGTGATATAGCACCCTGTTTGGGTGATTTTGTACCCTATTTGGGTGATTGTGAACCCTATTTGGGCGATCATGTACCCTATTTGGGTGATTCTATCACCTATTTAGGAGAAGTCTAATCCTTGTTTGGTGCAAAATCTAGAGAGTTAATCTGTTGGGACCCCAAAAGCTTGTTGTTTTTTGAGACATTTGCATCTCTTGTTCACCTGCAATCTTCATTTCAGTCCATCTGCATTTTCCAAAAGTCATCTATTTATCATCTAAATTATACAGGTACATCCTAAAACATCTCTAGGTTGCATATCCATCATCGTTTCCTCAATCTAAATCCACTAAACTTTGTTTTAAGAGTTATTATCCAAATTGGCTTAGCTGTCTCAATCTGATCATCATCATCCACATCTGCTTAGGATTGTCATCTGTCTTGAGACAGTTATCATCTTCGGCCCAATCAATCCACTTTCATCTCAAGGTGGATTCAACGCTGTAATCATCTATCTGTCCTTTAATCCGATCAACTAGCACCTTAAGTCACCTAGGGTGATTTTTGAACTTGGTTTAGAATCCATTTCATCATCCTTGATCCATCATCCTATAGACCCTAAATCTGTAATGTTCTTCAAACAATAATCACCATTAGCTTGGTTAATCAGCTCAAAACAAGCAAACCTAAGATTCCTATGAAATAACACATTAATGCTTCCCAAATGCAAACAAGTGACAAAAAGGTAAGCTAAATAAGCATATGAACAACATGAAGTATCTTTATTTCATAGTGGATTGGTGCTATTGTTGAAAATAGCCCTTTCCCAATCCTTGATAGATAAGCTATATGATGATGATAAGATGGGCAAGATTAGCTCTCCATTGAAGAGAGTAACCTTGTATGAGATTTTGTAGGATTTGTGGAGGATTTTCTTGAAGAATGATGCCTCTATTTGTAGATTCTCAAATGCTAAGAGTGCCAAACATGGAGGATGCAGGACTAAATATTTGGCCAATAGGAACAAGCCACTTGTCAAGATGTGATAGGCTTGAGGATGTGCAAGATTTTGGAAATGTGCCCAAGAGAGGGAGATTTCAA
>VDFB02109194.1:0-31586 GCA_007258455.2 Sequoia sempervirens | reverse complement strand
TTTATTGCAGCCGTACCAGATCAAGGACATTCTCATCTTGCTGCAAATCAGGTTTTTGAAACAATATTTTTATATTATCTTGTATGCATGCCAGAGATCTTCTATTGTAATCATCTGAAATGAATAATAAGATCATAGGTTAGCCATTTCAAGGGTTTATCATTTCAATATTCGGTTTATTTGAATTTATAACTTCTTGCAAAATCGCATCTATATATCATCTCTGCACAAAAACTCAAAACCAAAATACACAAAACAAATCAAAAACAATGATTCGTGGTTAGCTGAAACATGGTTTCTACAGATTTAGGTTTTTCATTTTGTCAGTATAGATAGAGGTTTTCTTGGAACCTTACAAAGTTGTAACTTGTAAGTTCTAATATATTTGTGTTAGGCTATTTAAAGTTATAAAAAAAAAAATTGCATATTTTTACTGCACTTTATTTTTAGTTTTGTATGTAGTTATATTGTTTATCTTCAATTATAACTTATTACAGGTTTCATTTATCTATATCTATTGTAAAAAAAAATCTAACTTAAATCTGAATTTAATATTACTATCCTGACAATTTTCTTTGGATTTCATGGTCAATGTACGTACATACCCAAACTCAAACACTGATAAGGTTAATTAGTTGACAACCAACCAAAGTCTCTTGAGACTCAAGATGAAATTTGTCTTCTCCTTCCACATAGTATGGTTATGAATATGGCCACTCAATTTCTTCCCACAGGCATAATTTTGAGTTGGGATGAAAAATGAAAAGGTGTACCCAAGCAGTTGAATTAATGGAAACTATAAACATCAATTGATTGATTCAAAAAACTGAATAAATTGAAGAAAAGGAGATTTAACAAAAACAGACACCTAATGCATGTAATGAAAATACAAGTTCAGTTTAAAGCCCTTTTCAAAATTCATGGTTCTCAAGGTGGCCTCAACTAAACACCATTTAAGCAATTTTAACACAAAATTATACCTCATGGGTATTGCATCTAACACCTTACACATGCTATTACATCAAGCCCCTACATTTCATTATATAAAGGCACCAAAAACTATTTGAATCTGGAACCAAACTGTATGCAATTAAAAACAAATTTGAAATAAATAAGACATGGTGGAGGTCTAGGCTAAGGGCCACCTCACTCTCCATCCAAAGACCACTTGTCTTCTATCAATGGGACAACAAACAACACCTCCAACCACCTATCAATCAATTACAATGCACCAACATATATGGCCTCACTGTCAAGAGTATCCAATTACTGAATAACTGCCCCCAATTGGCATGTTTTTCAGACCTATAATGTCCCCTTCTCGGCACTAGTCCTTTTTGGTGACCGTTAGCCTATTTCAGAGGCCTGTAGGCTAGTCGGAGGTAGAGTTAGGGTTTCCTATTTTCTAAGAGGTATCTTTCTGAGTTTTCAGGGCATGCATGCAGGAGTTTGCCAGTATGTCTTTTCAGTCTTTCTGGGTTTTCGGAGAGCTTCAGTTGGGTGTCACAAGCATTTTGATCAATGACCATTTCTAAACTTACTATTTTTAATAAGTTACGACGGCTACCTAAAATGTGCTCAAACAGCATTTGGAGTCACTTACTATTTTTAGTAGTATGCTATTTTTAGTAAGTGCTATTTTGGGCAATGTAGTTTGGCAACAATTTAGCACTCAATTACTATTTTTGGCAATGTAGTCTTGGCAGAGGCTTCTCCAACTTTCTTGGAGTCAAAAAAGGAAAGTTGATAACTTAAGTTATATCATTTGATATTTCTAATGTGCTTTTTGGTCCCCGTGCCTAAGCTCATTGACTTAAGTTGTTTTTAAGTTGTGGTCTCTCTTTTGGACGTCCAAATTGGATAAATTATTGCTTTTTATAAAGTTGATATTGCTCAATCATGTTGGGCGCCCAAGGTCTTGGTCAAAGATGGACTTAAAAGATTATTATATTTCTCCTCATGAGGGAATTGGAGATTTGAATTTCAAGGGATTGAAGCTTATAAATAGAACCCCTCTCCCTCTCATTTGCTATCCATTTTTCTATCATAATGAAGTGTTGTTGAATTGGTTTCAGACTCTTGCTTTGAGGTTGAGACACCTCCTAGTTCTTCTTCAATTTTGAGTTTGAAAGACAACTCCTACCTGATGAATGACTGCTTCTTCACTCAGAGGTTGTAAATTGAGCTTCATTGGTGATGGCTTCTTTTGTGTTTTCAGTTTGGTGCGGCTTTGATGTTTTCTAGTGACATTTTGGTGTGTTCCTTTGCTGTTTTGGAGTTTTTGGAGTTTTTGGAGTGCTCTTCCAGTCTACTACTAACCCATGTTTCTACTCGTACCGTTCTAAGGACTTGGAAAAATTTTGTGGGTATTGGCTCGTTTTGCTCCTTGCATTTGGGCACCCCTTTGCCTAGAATCTCAGATTTTTGCTTACTTTTTGTTGCCCACTGAAAAGTGGAAGTAGTTGTCTATACTGCCAAGTTTTTTGCTTTCATTTACTTTCCAATAGCCCGCTAAAAAGTGGAAGAGGCTGGCTTGCTGCCTAGTATTTACATTTTCTCTATTGGCTGGCTTTCCGCCAATAGTTCTTGTACTTCTAGCATTTTCAATATTGTAATCAGATCCCCTTACACCGTATGCTCTCATCTAGCACACTTCGGGATCTAGGCAATTAGAAAGTGAAAGGTTGCTTTCAGTTTGTTGATTATTACACTGGGCTAACGCTAACCGGTGAAGTTTATGTGGAAAAATTTGGAAAAAACTAAGGGGGATATCTCAGTGGTATCAAAGTTGGTCATCCTGCCAACCTATGTTTTCAGTGCCTTCAGTTGATTGAAAAACTCTTATGAGTGATAGAGAAATCAGATATTTCAACAAAGAGTAGAAGAGACAACAGTTTCGGATTCCGTCAGTTCCTGTAGAGGAAACATTTTCAAAGGTTCTCAAAAATTGGGATATAGCAGTTGAGAAAATGGCAAATAAAGAGAAGGGACTAGCCTGTGAGGAAAATGCAGACGCTAGAACTGAGAGGAAGTTTGACATCATCTTGGACATGATGTCTTTGTTACTTGCCAAGATGAACCAAAATGTAAATCCTGTGCAGTAGAACCAAGATACCGAGACTAGCGCCTCTAATGTGAATGCAAATGGGAGGTCTATTGGCCAACATGTTGCGGTGACAAGAGGATCAGCCCCTAGACCTCTCCTACCTACCTTTACTCAAAGGGAGGAACCACTTATTGAACTTGAAGTATCAATGCCGGATGAAGTGAGGAATAGTTACATGGAGTATGCTTCCCTTCCTACAGAGATCCATGAGATTCTATCCTTGGATCAATACATGAACCAAAAGAAGAGGAGAGGAGGCGGAAGAGTTGAGAATCGTGCTTCTATGCCACCAAGGGATTCCCAACAAGCTCTTGGGAAGGTCACCTTGGCCCATTTCGATGGAAGTGACAAGTGTTCAGCAAGATAATGGGTGCAAAATCTCAACAACTACCTCTCACTAAGACCAATGCCAAAACAAGATGCCATCAAGTTTGCTACTTTGCATTTAGATGGGGCTGCGCATGAGTGGCGGTATCACGGTTTGGTCACTCTTGGCCATAACCTTATTGTTACTTATGAAGAGTTTACCAACAAACTCATTGAGAGGTTTGGCACCAAGGATCCTAAGGTGAGATTTCGTAAGCTAGCACAGTTGAAGCAACATGGCTCACTTGACACTTACATTTCAGAATTTCAGAGACTTTCCGTGATGGTGCCCAACATCACTTAAAGAAGGCTCGTAGTCCTATTTTCAAAGGGACTAATGGAACCGTTGAAGGGGTGGGTGAAGGCTTTCGATCCACCAACACTAGATGAAGCAATCCGAAAATCTAGAAGCATGAGTTGGCTGGCCCAAGACCAGAATTTCAATCCAAGCCTTTTGCTCACAAGAAGGATAAGAAGCATTTTTCAAATCAGACCAAGAATTTTCCTTCTCGGATGGATGATGACCTTTGTAACGAGCTCCGAAGGATGAAATTATGTTACACTTGCAAGGAACAATGGGGCTCAAGTCACAAGTGCTTCGGAAGAGGCAATTCCCATCACATGGAGGTGTATTCTGATGATGGATCAAAATCTGATATATCAAAACAGCAGTCTGATTTTGTGGAAAGTGATGAAGAAAGGGCTCTGGAAGAGGTGGATAAGGACCAAGGAAGTGGGGGTGCATTTTCCCAACTTTCTAGTTTTCAGAAAAACAAGTCGTTCAGAGTCCGTGGAGTTCTTGGAGGGTAGTGAATCATTGCTCTAATCGATACTAGAGCAACACATAATTTCATTGACGAAGGGATAGTTGCAAAGAGAGGCCTCAAGACAAAAGAGTTTCAAGGTTTCAAGGTAATGGTGGCCGATGGCTTTACTATCTCTTGCAATCATAAGATCTCCAATATGTCTTTGTAGTTGGGTAACTATGAAGTCAAAGATGACTTCTTTGTTGTAAGCATTGTAGATACTGATGCAATGCTTGGCATTCAGTGGCTGCGATCTCTTGGAGAGATCACTTCAAATCTGCAAACCATGGAATTGAAGCTCACATCAAATGGGAAGAAGATGGTATTGAGAGGGATGTCAAATGGAGGCCCTCGTATTATGTCTTTCAAAAGGATGGAAACGTTGATTCATCATGACCAAGTAGAGTGGGAAACAGAGTGTTTGATCATGCCATCCAATCCTACAGAGGATAAGAGACACTACCATCCTGATGTTCAATCCTTGATCACAAGACGGAGTAAGGTGTTTGGTAGTATACCTCCTAGGAGACCTCCTGAAAGGGGGATTGAGCATGTCATTGAGCTCGAAGAAGGGGCCAAACCAGTCATAACAACTCCATACCAGTATCCAAAGAGGCAAAAAGATGAGATAGAAAAGGCCATCAAAAAACTCTTAGACATGGGTCACATTCACCCAAGCAAGAGTCCCTTTGCTTCTACAGTGATTTTGGTTAAGAAGGATGGCACTATGCGCATGTGCATAGATTATCGGACCTTGATTCAGAAGACAATCAAAAGCCGGTATCCCATTCTCAGGAATGATGAGCTCGTAGATGAGCTACATGGAGTAGTCTACTTCTCCGAGATAGATCTCAGATCTCATATTAGACTACCATTAGATCAGGATGAGAAAAGCAAATATCGAGAAGACTGCCTTCAGATGCCACTTTGGGCATTTTGAGTTTCTAGTCATACCCTTTGGGTTGACTAATGCATCTGCGACCTTCCAGTGCTATATGAACAGGATATTTTAGAAACAGTTAAGGAAGTTTGTGCTTATCTTTTTCGATGATATCCTCATCTATAGCAAGTCGTGGGAAGAGCATCTCAAGAACTTGGAAGAAGTGCTTAGCATCTTGGAGAGTCATTGTTTGCTAAGGAGTCCAAATGCGAATTTGGAATGACTGAACTTCTTTACCTTGGTCACGTGATCAACTCAAGGGAGTTAGTGTTGATTAGGAGAAGATTAAGGCTATCTTGGATTGGTCTCCTCCAGAGAACCTCTCTCAAATGAATGGTTTTTTGGGACTTTGTGGTTTTTACAAGAGGTTTGTGAAGGGATATTCTTAGATGGTTGTCCCTCTTACAAATCTCACCAAGAAGGGGGCATTTGCATGGTCAGAAAAAGAACAAGTGGTCTTTGATAGATTCAAATAGCTCATGAGTTCATGTCCCGTTTTGGCCATACCCGACTTCTCCAAGCCATTTGAGTTACAGTGCAATGCTTCAAGGGCAGGAGTTGGTGCTATCCTAATGCAAGACAAGCATCTTATTGTCTTTGAGAGCAAAAAATTGAGAGGTGTAGAGAGAACATACTCAATCTATGACAAAGAGATGCTCTCTATCATCCATGTTTTGGCCAAATTCAGGCAATATTTGGTGATATTTGGTGGGAAGCAAATTCATTGTGAAGACTGATCACAACAGTCTCAAACACTTCATGCATTAGAAGAATCTAAATGAAAGGCAATAGAAGTGAGTGAGTAAGCTCCAAGCTTACGATTTTGACATCACGTATGTCAAGGGGCAGAATAACATTGTGGTCGATGCCTTGTCTAGAAGGCCACACATGAGCTCTTTGGTTGAGATTACTACTAATTGGAAAGAGCATATTATTGCAAAGTACGCCAAAGATCAGTTTGCTACTAGTTTAGTTAATGGCACTTTGCTGATGAGAGGTACAAGTTGGTTGATGATTTGATACAGTATAAGGGTAGAATCTTCTCGGTACCTGAATCTAAGCTCAAAAAAAAGATTTTACAATCATTTCATGACATTCCCTTGGCTGGTCATCAAGGGTATTTCAAGACATATAGGCAGATTCGTGAGAGGTTTTCATGGGAAAGGCTCAAGGATGAAGTCCTTTGTTATGTTAAGGAGTGTCCGATCTGCCAACAGAACAAAAATAAGCACACTTTTCCAGCTGGTTTGTTGCAGCTCTTACCTATTCCCGATCAGAAATGGGAAAGTATCTCAATGGACTTCATCACTAGGTTGCCTAAGGTGCAAGGGAGAGATTGCATATATGTTGTTGTGGATAAATTGACGAAGCTTGCTAATTTCTTCACCATTACCAGCTCATTTACAACAGCTCAGGTTGTTGATTTGTTCTTCAGAGAGGTGTTCCGATTGCATGGGCTGCCCAAGAACATTGTAAGTGATAGCGACAGCAAGTTCCTAAGTACTTTTTGGTAGGAAATTTTCAAATTTTGTGGTACAGTGCTCACTCCAAGCACTAGTTATCACTCATGACGGATGGGCACACAAAGATTGTGAACAAGTGGTTGGAGGGCTATCTCGAGAATTATGTTTTAGGACAGCAAAAGGCTTGGGTGAGATGGCTTCATTTGGGAGAGTATTGCTATAACTCTTAATACCACATGTCCATCAAGATGTCCCCTATCATGGCTCTGTATGGGTATGAGGCTCCTAGCTCCATTGATTTGATATTTGGTGATAGTAGAGCACAAAATCAGCAGAAGATGTATGCTGATCAGCAATGTATAGAGTGCACTTTCGAGGTTGGGGACATGGTCTATTTGAGACTCTAGCTTTACAGACAGTCCACTCTCAAAAAGAGGGGAGCAGAGAAACTTAAGCCACATTTCTATGGGTCTTTCAAGATCACCAGGGGAGTTGGGGAAGTGGGTTACGAGTTGGAGCTACTGGCGAGTTGCAAGGTGCATAATGTCTTCCACGTGTCACGCCTCAAGAAGACGCTTGGACACAATGTTGTAGCTTCTTCAGACTTGCATCCATTGGATGAGGAGGGACAATTGGTTTTGGTTCTACAGGTAGTCATCGATTTCAAGGAGCGCTCTTTGAAGAGGACTATCAGAGAGTATTTGGTGAAGTGGAAGAATTTACCTGTTGAGGATACTACTTGGGAGGATGAGCAAATTTTGCAACATCTAGACTTGCGATTGCTTGAGGACAAGCAATCTTGGGGAGGGAAGACTGTAATGTCCCTTTCTTAGCACTAGTCCTTTTTGGTGACCGTTAGCCTATTTCAGAGGCCCGTAGGCTAGTCGGAGGCAGAATTAAAGTTTCTTATTTTCTAGGAGGTATCTTTCTGAGTTTTCAAGGGATGCATGCATTTTCAAGGGATGCATGCAGGAGTTTGCCAGTATGCCTTCTGGGTCTTTCTAGGTTTTCAGAGAGCTTCAGGTGGGTGTCACATGCATTTTGATCAATGACCATTTACAGACTTACTATTTTTAGTAAGTTACAATGGCTACCCAGAATGTGCTCAAATGTTGTTTGGAGTCACTTACTGTTTTTAGCAATATGCTATTTTTAGTAAGTGTTATTTTTGGCAATGTGGTTTGGCAACAATTCAGCACTCAGTTACTATTTCTAGCAGTGCAGTCTTGGCAAAGGCTTCTCCAGCTTTCTTGGAGTCAGAAAAGGAAAGTTGAAAACTTAAGTTATATTATTTGATATTTCTAATGTGCTTTTTGGTCCCCACACCTAGGCTCATTGACTTTAGTTGTTTTTAAGTTGTGGTCTCTCTTTTGGACATCCAAGTTGGATAAATTATTGTTTTTTATAAAGTTGATATTGTTGTCATGTTGGGCACCCAAGGTCTTGGTCAAAGATGGACTTAAAATATTATTATATTTCTCCTCATGAGGGAATTGGAGATTTGAATTTCTGGGGATTGAAGTTCATAAATAAAACCCCTCTCTCTCTCATTTGGTATCCATTTTTCTATCATAACGAAGTGTTGCCGAATTGGTTTCAGACTCTTGCTTCAAGGTTGAGATGCCTCCTGGTTCTTCTCCAGTTTCAAGTTTGAAAGACAACTCCTAGTTGATCAATGACTGCTTCTTCACTCAGAGGTTGCAGATTGAGCTTCATTGGTGATGGTTTTTTTTGTGTTTTCAATTTGGTGCGGCTTTGATGTTTTCTAGTGACATTTTGGTGTGTTCCTTTGGAGTTTTGGAGTTTTTGGATTGCTCTTCCAATCTATTGCTGACCCACATTTGTGCTCATACTATACCGGAGACTTGGCGGAATTTTGTGGGTATTGGCTCGTTTTGCTCCTTGCACGTAAGCGCCCCTTCATGTAGAATCTCAGATTTTTAGAGGGAGAACCTGATTTTTTATGTTGGTCACACTTCTTAGGGGGCTGTACTTCCTTGGGGTTGGAGCATCATTTTGTGTGCCAATCATTTGCACAACTTTTGGTGGTGGCTTGCTATTGGATGTTGGACACCTAGCTCCTAAGCATCATTTGCCACTAATTTGAGGTCATTCGGAGTTGTGGTTGAGGAGTTACGAGCATTTGAAGGTTGCTAGTTGGAGTTCGTGCACGCTGTATTTCCATATCAGACTGGTGCTCCTTCATATCAGACCTAGTAATTTTAGTATTTTATCATATTATCATGATGCCTAGTCATTGTAATATCATTGAAATGATTTCCTAACACTTGGGCTTCATTTGGGTTTGGTTTTCTCATATTGTACTGAATCTAATGCCACATTGTAACGCTGATTTAGTAGTACTAATCAGCTTGTTCTTTCAGTATTTTATATCACTCCCACTGGATAAGTGGTTGAGTTTTTGTTTAATTTTTGTTGACTGCTGAAAAGTGGAAGTGGATAGCTATGCTGCCAAGTTCTTTGCTTTCATTTACTTTCCAATAGCCCACTGAAAAGTGGAAGAGGCTAGTTTGCTGCCTAGTATTTACATTTTCTCTATTGGCCTGGCTCGCCACGAATAATTCTTGTACTTCCAGCATTTTCAATATTGTAATCAGATCCCCTTACACCGTATGCTCTCACCTTGCCCATTCCAAGATCGAGGAGATCAGAAAGTGAAGGGTTGCTTTCAGTTTGCTAATTATTACATTGGGCTAACATTAACGGGTGAAGTTTATGTGGAAAAATTTGGAAAAAAACAAAGGGGGATATCTCAAGACCATCAGAAGAAAGAAATGCAATAAATGTGGATTTCATTAAATGGCTAATGGATGGATGTTGTTTAGCGAATTTTTCTATGCTCCATTTTTGGCTATCTTGCCATCAATTATCCAGCATCATAAAGCCAACACCCATAACTATCAGCCAAACAATGGACACCATCCATTAGAGGATGAACTTCTTTTGACTGTAACTGACTTTTGAATAATCAAACCTGGCAAAAATAGACAATGCACTTGACATAACTCCGAACTGATAGAAATTCCAATTAGATTTTCAAAACAAATGTGTATCACCTTTACATTAAATTTTGGTTACCAGGATAAAGCAAACCTAAAAGGACTATCCAAAATCAGATTAAAAAAATGGGAGCACCTGAGTTTAAAGATGCAAGCAGACCTTTATTTTTTTTCAGAACAATGCAATGTGATGCAAGAAAAAATTTGCAAACATTTCATGCTCTTAATTTTCCTCTAGGAGCACTTTCCCAGGCCTATACTTGACCCGGGATAGCACCTTTCTAACATTATCTGTGACCTAAATAGTGCTATATGCCTACAAGTCAAAATGAAATGTCTTACCAGACCCAAAAAAGGCACACAGTCATCACCTATGTCACATGATCACTGCATTTCAACCAAAAAGTTCAAAATCCAGCAAACTTCAAAAAAACAAAAAATATCATTTGAAATGGTCAATATGTTTGTTCATACATAATCATACAATTTGTGACAGAAAGTATTAGGCTTTGCAGCTATAGTATGTGCACCTAATCACCATGAAACTATTGAAAATAGTGTTAATATCATTTTGACTTGTAGGCATATAGCACTATGTAGGTCACAGATAATGTTATGTATTAATCTTCTACAATGTCTATGATGAATGCTTTATCAATGTTATGATATGAATATTTGAAATTTCTGTATATTTTTAAAAAGTTCCTTCTTTTTTAACAGCCATCTCCTTAAAAATGGCCCAAAAGTACCCCTGTCCCAGAAACACGTCCCGCTGTCCCCATCCCCGAAACTCCATGGAGCATAGATTTAAAATTAATATTAGGAAATAGGTGTATTCTTATCCAGTAAAAATATTTTTTATAAGAGCTTCAATCCCTTTTACTGATTGGATTCTAATTTTAATCTGGCACTGGACTAATTTATTTGTAGGTGCAATATGTTTATTAGATCACAGTTGGCCTTCAACTAATAACAAAAACAATACTAAATTAAAATAATGTTATTTTGTAACAAAACTGTATAGAACACTAACCAGCATATCTGAATGTTGATCTCTAGCTCCTCCTTCAACTGCATCTGCCAAGTTCTCAATTAACTGCAAAAGGATCAAAAGGTGATCACAAAGACTGAAAAGGGTTTGAACTGATTAATCGTTAAAACAAAAGAGAAAGGAATTCTACATAGGCATTTAAATTTAAGAAACTCTAGTTAACAGTTCTGTTTATATATACCAAACAGAAATACGCAACATGCTGCCTCCAATATGCATAAATATATCTAATATTTAAAATGAAAAACATCCTCCAAAGGGTCGTGATATATGTCAGATTGAGTACATGATCCATAAACTGGGATACTATTTCCTGATGACTTGTTGTGCATATAATATAGCCATACCCCTTAATGTACCTCAGTAACTTGATTTGAATTTTGAATATGATGTCCCCGTCCCCATACCCCATGTCTCCCTGCAGCTATAGTATGTGCACCTAATCACCATGAAACTATTAAAAATGGTAGAGCATGAAACAGCTATATGGAAAGATATATTGATTTCAGATTATTGCAGTGATTTTATGTTTCAATACATTGGTTTTATAAAGCCATTAATCTCCCATATAAAACTAACTTACCTACAAGAATAACTCCCAGCAAACTAATTATTATTTACTAAATAACAAATATTTATTACAACATTCTAATTTATTTATTATTTATCTAACCTATAATCTAACTATTTGTGTAATAAAACCAACATTCCCCCTCTTATTACATCAATCCAAACAAAGGGCAGAACATCGCAAAGACTGAACACAATAGCCCTTCTGGAAACTTTGATGAAGCATCTCCACCAATTCTCCTCACTCATCCAGGAAACACCAAACTGAACCCATCGATGGATCTCCTAATTGTCAAACCTGCAAAATACTTGTGAATCCAGACATACTCAATTATTCACAAGCACACCACTCCTCCTATGGATCGAGACAAACTCCATTATCCACAAGAAAACACACCAACCAACTATGAATCAAGACTCACTCAATTATCCACAGTAACACGACCACCAACCAATTGTGAATCAAAACTAACTCGATTATCCACAGTAACACTTGTCCATTTGTTGATCGAAACTTACTCAATTATCCACAAGTACACACTCGCAAAACTATGGATCGAGACAAACTCAATTACCCATAGGTACCACTCACCAAGTCTACAAATCGAGATAAACTCAATTATCTACAAACCAAAAACAACTACCATGCCCCCCCTTGCTCCATGAAGGGACCCAAGATGAAACTGGTGTTGCTTCTCATGTAGTGTATCATCTCTAAGCGAGAAGCTAACTCGAGATGAAAATACACCTCCATCCTCTAATGCCTCCAACCTCCAACAAAAAACATCTTTACATTGTATAGTTTTGCATATTCAATCCATATGGCTCTAGAATTAGTTGCTTAACCAATTCATGTGCACTTGCATCTTCTAAGTACAGAACAATGTACTTGAGCATGCAACCATGAGTGATATCAAGGTAATTCCTAGGTATATTGATATATTCTACTTTTCCAGCATTATTCAAAGCTTTCAACCCAATCCAATCTTCTTTGTAGAGTGCAATCCTGTGGAGTTAATATCACATTGCAGTTACCATTAGGATAATATCCAAACCAAGTCATTTCTCATTGGATTAAAACAGTATAATGCTCGAACATGACCATGATCAAATTTTCAAGACTACTAAAGCACTCCTTATATGTGGAATTTCTAAGACTAAGAAACTCATTATTAAGCTTCGAGAGAAAGCTGCAACCTTTTAAGTATTCAAATATATCCGTTGGTATTTTGAGATAACTACTTGGAGCTAGGTGATCCTATACAAATTCATAATATAATTCCCCCTTGATTAGGGCATCGACAAATGCACAGATAAATGATGTCTCGCAAAGAGGCACTAATACAATTCTAGCATGTGGTCCACCTAATGAGTCCATATTTTAATAGGAGGACCTCCATCACAAAATTCAATAATTCCACAGCCTATTACGTTGCCCTGGGATAAACCAACAATGTTGTACCCATCCTTCAATTCTGCCATTGATTTCACCTTCTCATACTTCTTTGCATACTTGGTGAAGGCCTTCTTCTCAGCCTTGTACCAATTTTTGTAAGTGTCTCCTTAACACATCGCTGTGATGCTGAGCCCACACAATGTTCAACATGTAGAGACCGCGAGGGGTCTTGATGTAGGCCACCACACCCACAATCACCATGGGTAGAGTTTCCACAATAGCCAACGTTTTGCAAGTATCCTTCTTGTGAAGCTTGAATCCAGGCTTCTCACCTCTCTGACAATATGGATCATGCCAGCCTTGTATCCCATGAACGCCATCAGCTTGCAGGCCTTTGTTGGGTCAACCCTCAGAAATGATTTTTCTTTTTCTCTGTGATTCATGCTGCTTCCTACTGCTCATTGTTGTGCAGTGCACAAAACTAGGAGCAGTGCAAGACAAAGGAGTAACATCCACTAGATCGCCATTTCTCTCTTCTATTTCTTCTCTTGCATTGCCAACTACAACTCGCTAGGCATTTGAAATATGCTAACCAATTTTTTGATAGATTTTCACACACAATCAACACTTCGCCAATTGATTAGCGTTAGCATCAAACTGAAATCCAAGCTTGAAAGAAACTCAACGCCAAGAATGCACACTCAATCCCAAGGAAGGATAGGTGTTGTCATATGGCGGAGAAACTAAAGAACAATACTTGAAATGGAACAAACTCAACGTCAAGAATGTGCACTCAAGATCCCACTGAGGGCGAGGTGCTAACATATGACGGAGTTATTAATTAAAAACTGAAACAACAGGCGGATAACCAGCCATGGAAAATACAACTATCTAATTCATCCGCTGCGGCGGGCATCCACTGGAGAGTGGGGATTCACCACTTGAGAGTGGGTACAAAGATATATCAAATGTTCGTTCTTCCACACTGGCGGTAAACCATCCAGGGGTAATTAATATGAAATTAAACAAGTAATTGCAGCAATCATACTGGTTGGATTAGTACTACTAAACCACAACCTTACAATTCAAGAGTCTGCAAATACGAGTATTACAATGATAGAAAAATGAAGCTAAGAAGAGGAGAATGAATTATTACAATGATTTAACACTCCAAAATAGAAGTAATAGCCCAAAATAGAAAACTATTACAATCTGATGTAAAAATCTGAGTTCTGGAATTCTTGATCAGCAAACTGTAAAATCAATTAAATGCTCATAACATCCTCAAATTACCTCTGTTTCGAATGAAATCAAATGCAGTGAACAACTGGAAGGTAGGCGACCAAGTTAGAATGAAGAAACAGCAACCAAAGACCCTCTGAGAATTAAGCACGCATTCCAATGCACTCTTGAAAAGGTACGGCCCTCCTTGAAGGGGCGATTTTCATTTAAAAATCAAACTCTCAATTATAAAATCTGAAACTTAGCATGATGAGTCGCCCAAGATCAGCAAATCCAATGGTGAAGTACCCAGAACCAAAATCAGACTGAAAATAAAGCTATGAATAGAAATCACCTTCAGCTGTAGATGAACCAGCAAACCAAAATTGACAAAAACTCCAGAATTCTTCAACAAATGGGCTCAATCTGCTAGTCTGATATTGAGAAGCAGCAATGTAGCCAACTAGGTGTTATCTTTCAAACACGAAATTGGACGAAAGGCTAGGAGGTAAACATCCTCAAAGCAAAATATCACTTGTCATTCACGCATAACTTTAGCATAATTTTCATAGATACCAAGGTCAAGCAAATTCATTCATTTTATAGAAGAGTAGAAGACTCTTCAATTCTCCAAAGAACGCCAAGAGTCGCATGAAACTCTTCAAATTTCCAATTTCAATTAATTGTTCAAGAGTGGCGCCCCACATCACAAGGCAACATAAAACTTTATTTAAGATAATAACTTCTTCAAAAAGGCCCATTTATTTCCCAAGGCATAAGACTCATTAATAATTAAATATAATAACACTTCATGAAGGCGCCCCTTCCGAAGTCCCTCTTTAAACACAACTTAAAGTTGTTCTCCTAGGCCAAAGGTAAACTGCAAATTATATCATTAATGCCTTAATTCACCAAAATAAAAACCTTTAGAAGCCAGACTTGAATTGCATTAAATGCTCCAACTAAAAGTGAAGACCTTGAAGACTGATAACTGCATACTGCCCATAATCGAATTTACTATAAATAGTACACTCCCAGAAAAGCCATAGAACCACAGAACTAGAAACCCTAGTTTTACCTCAAACGAGCCTATAGGCTTCCGGAATAGGCTGATGAGTGATAGAACAGATCACTGATGAGAAGGGGACATTACAGTCCGCCCTCCTCAAATTGTTTGTCCTCAAGCAACTAAAAAGATGGATGCAACAAAATCTGTTCTCCTTCCCACGTGGCATCTTCAATAGGCAAATTCCTCCATCTAACCAAGTATTCCTTGATTGTCCTTCTCCTCAAGGAATGTTCTCTAGTATCAAGAATCTCTTCTGGAATCAACACCAACTGACCTTCCTCATCCAATGGAGGTAATTCTGAAGTAGCCACAACATTGTGTCCAAGTGCCTTCTTGAGGCGTGACACATGAAAGACGTTATGCACCTTGCTTTCAGCTGGAAGCTCCAACTCATAAGCAACTTCACCAATCCTCTTGGTGACTTTGAAAGGACCATAAAAACGTGGCTTCAACTTTTCTGCACCACTCTTCTTGAGGGAAGATTGTCGATAGGGCTGAAGCCTCAAGTAAACCATGTCTCCTACTTCAAAAGATCTCTCAATACGCTGCTGATCAGCGTATAACTTCTGCTGGTTTTGAGCTTGTTGCAGATTTTCCTTTAGAGATTTTAAGATATCTTGGCTCTGTTGTAACATATCCTTTGCTTGTGGAGCTCTACTATCACCAAACACTAAATCAACAAAGTTAGTAGCATCATAACCATAAAGAGCCATGAAAGGAGACATCTTAATTGACATATGATAGGAAGAGTTATAACAATACTCTCCTAAATGAAGCCACTTAATCCAAGCTCTTTGCTGTCCTGAAACATAGTTTCTTAAGTAGCCTTCCAACCATTTGTTAACAATTTCTGATTGCCTATCAATTTGTGGGTGATAACTAGTGCTTGGAGTAAGCATTGTCCCACTCAATCTGAAGATCTCTTGCCAAAAAGCACTTAGGAACTTGCTGTCCCTATCACTGACAATGGTTTTAGGCAAACCATGTAACTAAAAAACTTCTCTAAAGAATAACTCAGCCATTTGAGCTGCTGTAAAAGAAGTTGTGATAGCATAGAAATGAGCAAATTTTGTTAGTCTATCAACCACAACAAAAATACAATCACGTCCTTGCACCTTGGGCAACCCAGTGATGAAGTCCATTGCAATCCTTTCCCATTTCTGATTTGGAATTGGCAAGGGTTGCAACAACCCAGCTGGAAAAGAATGTTCATTCTTATTCTTTTGGAAAATAGAACACTCTCTTATGTAGTTCATTATCTCATCCTTCATCCCTTTCCAAGCAAACCTTTCTCTAATCTGCTTGTAAATCTTGAACATGCTTTGATGACTAGCAAGGGGAACATCATGAAAAGACTGTAGAATCTTCTTTTTAAGCTTAGATTCATGCACTAAAAAGACTCTACCTTTATAGATAATTAACCCATCAACCAACTTATACCTTTCATCAACCAAATGACCTTCAAACAAGCTGGTTGCAAACTGATTTTTAGCATAATCAGCAGCAATTAACTCCTTCCAATCTGCTGATAACTCACAAAGTGACTGCAAATGAGGCCTTCTGGAAAGAGCAACCACTATGTTATTTTTCCCTTTGACATACTCAATGTCAAAGTCATACGCTTGGAGCTTACTTACCCATTTCTGCTGTCTTTCATTTAAATCTTTTTGGTGCATAAAGTGTTTAAGACTGTTATGATCAGTCTTAACAACAAATTTACTTCCCACCAAATATTGACGGAACTTAGATAATGCATGCATAATAGCAAGCATCTCTTTGTCATATATTGAGTAAGATTTTTCTGCTCCTCTCAACTTTCTACTCTCAAAGACAATGGGGTGCTTGTCTTGCATAAGAACAGCTCCAACTCCCTCACCTGAAGCATCACATTGTAATTCAAAGGGCTTTGTGAAATCTGGTAGGGCCAACACTGGACATGAGCTCATTATGTGCTTGAACTTGTCGAAGACTCCTTGTGCCCTATCTGTCCATAGGAAGGCTCCTTTCTTAGTAAGATCTGTAAGGGGGGCTGCCATGTGAGAATATCCCTTAACAAATCTTCTGTAGAATCCGCACAAACCCAAAAATCCTCTCAAATGAGAAATATTCTTTGGAGGTGGCCAATCAAGGATGGCCTTAATCTTCTCTGGATCAACTTTGACACCCTTGGCACTAATGATGTGGCCGAGATACAACAGTTCCGTCATCCCGAACTCACACTTTGATTCTTTGGCAAACAAACATTCCGCCTCCAAAATGCTAAGCACTTCTTCCAAGTGCTTGAGGTGCTCTTCCCAAGACTTACTGAAGATGAGAATATCGTCGAAGAAGATGAGCACAAACTTCCTCAACTGTTGTCTAAAAATCTTGTTCATACAAGATTGGAATGTAGCTGGAGCATTTGTCAAACCAAAAGGCATGACAAGAAATTCAAAATGCCCAAAATGGCATCTAAAAGCTGTCTTCTCTATATCCGCCTCCCTCATTCTGATTTGATGATAGCCCGAACGAAGATCAATCTTCGAGAAAAACATAGCCCCATGGAGCTCATCAATAAGCTCATCAATCCTAGGGATAGGATATCTATTCTTGATGGTCTTCTGATTCAATGCACGGTAGTCAATACACATACGCATTGTGCCATCTTTCTTTTTGACCAGCACTACTGCAGAAGCAAAAGGACTCTTGCTTGGTCTAATGAAACCAGTCTCCAATAGCTCCTTGATGGCTTTTTCGATCTCATCTTTTTGCTTCTTTGGATAACGGTATGGTGTAGTCATGACGGGCTTTGCCCCTTCTTCTAATTCAATTACATGCTCAGAACCTCTTTCAGGAGGTCTTCCAGGAGGTAGGCTTCCAAAGACTTTGCTCTTCTTTGAAAGTAAGGCTTGGATATCAGGATGATATTGCCTCTTCTCTTCCACTGGATCAGCTGGTAGTACCATACACTCAGCTGCCCACTCAACTTGATCATGACGGATCAGCCTTTCCATTCTTTTCAAGGACACAATTCGAGGGCCCCCATTTGACATCCCTCTCAAAACAACCTTCTTTCCATCAGCTTGAAATTTCAGCTCCATTGTTTGTAAATTCAAAGTGATCTCTCCAAGAGATCGCAGCCATTGTATTCCTAACATGGCATCGGTATCACCAATACCCACAACATAGAAGTCATCTTTTACTTCATAATTTCCTATCTGAATAGAAAGGTTAGGAATTTTCTTAGTGCATGACATGGTGAAACCATCAGCTACCATTACTTTGAATCCTTCAAACTCTTCAGTTTTCAAACCTCTCTTTGTCACCAATCCTTCATCAATGAAGTTGTGAGTTGCTCCAGTATCAATTAGAGCAACTATTCTTTGAGATCCAATCACTCCACGAACCCGAAAGGACTCATTTTTCTGAAAACTTGATAGTTGTGCGAAAGCACTACCATCTCCCACCTCATCGGACTTCTCTTCTGGAGCTTCTTCACCTTCACTACTTGCTGATTCGCTGATCAGACGAATCAGATTCTGATCCAAAATCAGAATAGCCCTCCATTAGGTTTGCTTTGCCTCTTCCATAGCAACGGTGACCCTTAACCCAAGGTTCACGGCAAGTGTAGCAAACTCCATCTTTTCTAAGCTGTTCTTTGAGCTCTTCTGACAACCTTGGTGGAAACTTCTTTGGCAGATTTGAAGAATGTTTTTTATCCTTCTTATGGCTGAAAGGTTTCGAATGAAACTTAGGCCTTGGGGCTGCCAACTCCATGCTCCTTGCTTTCTTAATGGCTTCATCTAAAGTTGGTGGATCAAAGGCTTTGACCCATCCTTTCAAGGGCTCCATTAATCCTTCTACAAAGAGTACCACAAGTCTTCTCTCAGTAATGTTAGGCACCATTACTGACAACCTTTGAAAATCAGCCACATAATTTTCTAAAGATCCTTGTTGTTTCAATTGTGCCAATTCTCTGAATCTCAACTCTGGATCCTTGGTATCAAATCTCTCGATCAGCTTGTTGGTAAACTCATCATAGGTACGAATGAGGTTATGGCCAAGAGTGACCAAACCATGAGTCCACCATTCGTGAGCTATCCCATCCAAATGCAAAGTAGCAAATTTGATAGCATCTCCTTCTGGCATGGGTCTGAGAGAGAGATAATTATCTAGCTTCTGCACCCATGATCTGGCTGTGCACTTATTACTACCATCAAAATGCTCCATAGTTATCTTTCCCAAAGCTTGGTAGAAATCATTTCTAGGCACCATAGGAGGACGTTGCTCATTCCTTCCTCCATTCCTTCCTCCATTTCTCTAACTCCTTTGATTCATGAATTGATCAAAGGTCCAAGCACCTCTCAAGTCAAGAGGTAAAGAAACGTACTCCATGTAAGCTTGACGTGCATCATCAGCAAAGGTTGGTGCAGCTTCAACCGGTTGTTGCTCTTCCATTGTCATAAAGACGGGGAAAAGAGGTCTAGAGGATGACCCACTAGGAATTGCAGTATGCTGACCCACAATTTTGTTTCTTGTATTCACCTCAGGACTGCCATTATTGTTATTCCCATTAACTCCACTGCTTTCTCCAGTTGAATTATTCTGGGGCTGAATAATATTCTGTGTTGCTTGCTGGTCCAACTTGGACAATAATCGGGACATCATGTCTATCATCCCATCAAACTTCTTCTCAACTCTGTCCCTCTCATCATTAGCTTGCCTAACACTGTCTGACATTATTTCAACTGTCCTTTCTGTACCTTCCACTGTTTTGCCAAGATCCCTTAAGGCTTCTGAAAAAGTATCTGCCTCTGCAACGGGAGGAAACTGATGTTGAGTTCTGGCCTGACTTCTAGTGAATGGCCTAGTGTCTCTTTCACTCATCAGAGAGCCAACTGCAAAATGCCACAGGATGGCAGGGTCTTCTACTTTGATACCACTAAAATAACCAATTTTTTTTGATAGATTTTCACACACAATCAACACTTCACCAATTGAATTAGTGTTAGCATCAAAAACTGAAATCCAAGCTTGAAAGAACTCAACGCCAAGAATGCACACTCAATCCCAAGGAAGGATAGGTGTTGTCATATGGCGGAGAAACTAAAGAACAGTACTTGAAATGGAACAAACTCAACGTCAAGCATGTGCACTCAAGATCCCACTGAGGGCGAGGTGCTAACATATGACGGAGTGATTAATTAAAAACTGAAACAACAGGCGGATAACCAGCCATGGAAAATACAACTATCTAATTCATCCGCTGCGGCGGGCATCCACTGGAGAGTGGGGATTCACCACTTGAGAGTGGGTACAAAGATATATCAAATGTTCGTTCTTCCACACTGGACGTAAACCATCCAGGGGTAATTAATATGAAATTAAACAAGTAATTGCAGCAATTACACTGGTTGGATTAGTACTACTAAACCACAACCTTACAATTCAAGAGTCTGCAAAGACGAGTATTACAATGATAGAAAATGAAACTAAGAAGAGGAGAAAGAATTATTACAATGATTTAACACTCCAAAATAGAATAGCCCAAAACAGAAAACTATCACAATCTGATGTAAAAATCTGAGTTCTGGAATTCTTGATCAGCAAACTATAAAATCAATAAAATGCTCATATAACATCCTCACCACTTCTATTCTCAATGAAATCGAATGCAATGAACAACTGGAAGGTAGGTGACCAAGTTAGGATGAAGAAACAACAACAAAGACCCTCTGTGAATTAAGCACACATTCCAATGCACTTATGAAAAGGTATGGCCCTCCTTGAAGGGGGCTTTATTTCCATTTAAAAAATCAAACTCACAACTATAAAATCTGAAACTGTTAGCATGATGAGTCGCCCAAGATCAACAAATCCAATGGTGAAATACCCAAAACCAAAATCAGACTGAAAATAAAGCTATGAATAGAAATCACCTTCAGCTGTAGATGAACCAGCAAACCAAAATTGACAAAAAACTCTAGAATTCTTCAACAAATGGGCTCAATCTGCTAGTCTGATATTGAGAAGCAACAATGTAGCCAACTAGGTGTTATCTTGCAAACACGAAATTGGACGAAAGGCTAGGAGGTAGACATCCTCGAAGAAAAATATCAATTGTCATTCCGACAGCATAACTTTAGCATAATTTTCATAGATACCAAGGCTGAAGCAAATCATTCATTTTATAGAAGAGTAGAAGACTCTTCAATTCCTCCAGAAAGAACGCCAAGAGTCACATGAAACTCTTCAAATTTCCAATTTCAATTAATCCTTCAAGAGTGCCCATCACAAGGCAAATATGTCTTTATTTAAGTGATAATAACTCTCTAAAAAGGCTACCACGTATTTCCCAAGGCATAAGACTTCATTAATAATTAAAATATAATAACACTTCATGAAGGCGTCCCCCTTCCTAGTCCCTCTTTTAAACACAACTTAAAGTTGTTCTCCTAGGCCAAAGGGGTCAACTGCAAATTATATCATTAATGCCTTTATTCACCAAAATAAAAACCTTTAGGAAGCTTTAGGATTTGAATTGCATTAAATGCTCCAACTAAAAGGAAGACCTTGAAGATCGATAACCGTGATAATGTATAATCAATTTACTTAAGTAAAATAGTACACTCCCCGTAGCCATAGAACCACATGTTGGATGGTTTTATGACACAACAAACATTCCTAGAATAAAGTACGTCCAAGATTTATCCCTCTTGAAAAACTACCTTGTATGCTACACTCTAAGAAAGGATCATAATGTAAATCTCAATGTTTCAAATGAAAAGTGGATGAGCCTGCGGGTTTGATGTGATTATAATCGGCAACACAAAAGGACTTACTTGTATTTGTCTAATCCATAACAAGGTTTAGACAATGAAGCTCTACTATTTGGGTCATAGATCAAACAAACTGAAAAAGGAGATAAAGGTTCAAAAGTTGTAATCTACTCCTAAGAATTCAAGAGACGGTATTGACTTGGTGGAACTAATAACCACGCTTTGCTTCATTTACCACAAATAACTAAGGCCAAAGGGGGTGCACCTTCAAGGAATGTGCTTATAGATTTCAATAAATGCCATGAATAACTACCATAGTAAATGCAACTCAACAATAATTATCCGCATGTGGTTAAGCATCCACAAAAATAAGCTCAGTTAACTTTACGATTGAATGAAAATCATCCATTCAAAGAAAGTATGAGCAAAAAGCTCTCACCCATAAATCAATACTTATCAAATCTTGCATTCATTCCAATATAGATGAAATAAAAAATCTAAACTATGATGGAGGATAAGAACCATAATAACTCCAAAAATAAGTAGCTAATCACTATCAAAAACAATGCATGCATTACTTCTATTACTTTGGCAAATTTTACAAACAATTGCTTATCCTTGGGCCATGCTCTTTGCAACATGCCCATACTCTTTTTATGTTGAGGCTGAGCCTGGAATCAAGTAGGCTCCCCACCATAACTAATGGCCAAGATTGATTTAGGATCAACGTCGAGATTACAAATAAAACCCTAATTAGGTTTGCAATTTCACCAATGAGAAAATTACATTCAGTACTCGTCCTTTTACTAAATATGAACCAACAAATAAAATAGGAAAGTTGTTGCATGTTGATTGGTACCAACTCTGATATTGGAAGATAACGGTGGCCACCTCAAGCAGGCTGGATGTCTCCCTGGCCACTTTGTTCTTTCCATGTCTTGCCCTATAATATACTCCTTCCTGATTTTCGTCTCTCGCACTTTGATCTCTTGGATTACTTTGGCTTCTTCTTCTCTCCCTCAATTGAACACCTATTTAGACTTAAAGTTATTAAGTCTTTCTTCCCGGATTGCTTTGGAATTCCTTCAAGTGCCTTGAATTTGGAGAGGAACTTCCTTGTGTTTTCGCCACAATGGAGGAAATTGGAACTTTCTTTGTGAAGAATTTCCCATACTTAGCCAAATTTTGGCTATTCAATTTCATTCCGTAACATCTTCAAGATTCTGGCCATTTTTGTGCTCAAATGAACTTCGCCGGTGGATTTGTCTTCAATTTTGAATTTGGCTTGTGTAAGTTGGATGTACTTGATGATGTGCCTGCCGTTGTCTTCATGATGCCAAATTCTTGGCGGACTTCCTATTGGTCTTGCCATGTGCAAGGGTGGACTCCCAAGTTTTTTTTATATCTCCCTTCAAGTCGGACTTTACACTTTCTTTGCCATTTTCCTCTTTGAAGATTCGCCTTGTGTAGTCATCCACCTGCAGTAAAATAAAACAAATTTATTTCAGATTTTCTCTCTCCTGAAATCTGGCCTCATGCTGAAATTTTTAACACTCCCTCTCCTGATATCAAAGTGAATTTTGCTTCAAATTTAAAGCAAACTTCATACTTCTCTTTGTCATTTTCATCTTGGCACGAGTTTATTCCATATTTAACTCTTCATTTCTATCTCCCGAAATCAGACTTCTCATTGTTTGCCATACTCTCTCTCTACAAGTTGGACTTGGTGAACATTTTTCCATGGCAGACTTCAAATGTTGGAGGACTTCATGTCAAATTCTCCCTGTCTCTCTCTTGAGGTCGGACCTCTTATCAAGTCTCCAGAAGTATTCCTCTCTACTCCATGTTTTAACCTCTTTTTGAGACTGGCTCCATTTATTTTCCATTCAAGTGTCATGGCGCACTTTCAAGGTGATTTTCTTTTGCTGGCCCTTTGTGCTTTGAAAAATAAAATAATTAAAATACCTTATTCTTTTATGTGCTGCCTTCAACCTCATACTTTTGCCATGTATAAATTATTTTGTCTAAGGTACCTTTGATTTTGAAATTTTTCTATCTACTGGGCTTAATTTCTTTCTTCCAATTTACTTGCCATAACTTCCAATCAGTTTTGAATTTTATTTTGGCTATAATTCTTCATCTAATTCCATTTGGCTATAAATTTCTTCATTCAAAGTCTCCTTTGCAAAATGCCCAAACCCTGTAAAATATTTCTAATTTTCTTCCTTCTTAGTACAAGGATTCCATCTCCACTCCCGGGGTTTATTCTTTTTCTTCTCTTTATGTCCAAGGGCGAACTTTACCTCTTCTCAAGCCACTTTCATTATGGTGGGCGGACTTTACATGTTTCCAAGCCATCTTGGGGCAGACTTTGCTTTACTTTATGCCATTTCATCCCTTGTCCAAGGCGGACTTTGCTTATTTCCTTGCCACTTCCCACGCGGACTTTGAATTTTCAAATGTTGTTTCATTCCTTTCGTTGGTCGGACTTCACTCAATATTCATGCTACCTAATGTTTTGTCCAAGGGCTGACTTACTTCCATTTCAAGCTATCTAAGGGTGGATCATCTTGTGTCTGGCCATCCTTTCATTTTGCCCAAGGCGGACTTGCCATCTTCTCTTGCCATCTAAGGGCGGACTTGGCATCTTTCCTTGCCATTCCATTCATTTGTCCAAGGCGGACTTGGCCAATCTTTGTGCCATTCCCCTTAAGTGGCTGGGTGGAGTTTGCCTTAGCTTGTGCCATGGCTGGGCGGAGTTGCTTTATGTCCATGCCATTCTCCATTATGCAGGTCGGACTTTCCCTTCACTTTGACATTGCCTATGTTGCTTGGCTGGAGCCTTTTACCATCGATTTCTTCCTCTTCCATGCTGGTTGTGAATCTTAGTCATGCTTCCATGAATTCTTGCCATGAATTGCAGTCATACCTGAGCCATTTCGCCATGAATTTCTCAGATTTTTCAGTCTCCTCCAAGAATTCTTTCGGATTTCTTCATAGTTTTCCAGATTTTTTTTCACCATTCTCTTCAATTTGTTGACTGATTTTTCATTTTATTCACCATTTTTCTGTGATTTTTTCCCAGATTTTTCCAGATTTTTAACATTTTCCAGAATTTCACCATGAATTTAAAAAATTTCAAACACCTCTTAGAGTTTCTGCCGAGCCTTCAAACTTCCTAAGGACTTTAAAAACTCAAGATCTTCAAATATATAGAAACTTTAAAAATAGAAATTTTCCAAAGTAGTTAAATCTAAAAAATAATTCCTAAAAAATAGGGATCCCTAATCGCCAAAAGTGCCAAAAGTAGGGTCCTAAAAATAGGGGCCAGAGTGAAACCCTGTAAAAAGTGGGAGGTGTCGGAATTGACTGAATGATAGTCGATCTTCGCCTCCCTCGCCTCCTAAGCACATGCAGGATAGTTTCCGTGGCTAACGGTCTCAGCAAAACCCCCTTTGCTTGACTCCTTGCACTATTCAAAAACTTAAACTCCCTATTGCAAAAGATCGATATAGCCAAGTGTACGCAAGGCAAAAACAAAACAAAAAAGCAAAATAAAGGGTCCCCATTTGCAATGGGGGCGCAAGTGAAAAGGTCACAACACCACGTAATCGAAACCCTAGTTTTACTCCTCAAACGAGCTCTGGCTGTGCTTCCTGAATAGGGCTCGATGAGCATTTAACAACCACCTGATGAGTAAATGGGACATGATTTGTAGCGTAAAACAACACTCAACATCCTCAATCCCTTCCAGATGTTGCCTTCCATAAAGATATCATCAAAACAATCAGGACGTCTACTGTGCTGGCCATGGCTCGCTTTTTTTCTCTCAGACCTGCTCTAATACCATATTAAAAATGGTAGAGCATGAAACAGCAATATGAAAAGATATATTGATTTCAGATTATCACTGTGATTTTACATTTCAATACATTGGCTTTATAAAACCATTATTCTCCCATATAAAATTTACCTACCTATAGGAATAACTCCCAGCATACTAACTATTATTTACTAAAGAATATTTATTACAGAATTCTAATTTATTTACTATTTATCTAACCTATAATCTAACTATTGATGTAATAAAACCAACAGAAATTCAGGTATAAAGATGGGACCCACATCTCTTTCTGACTAAATGTGCATGTATGTATAGTTGTGTACGTTCATCTAGTTTGGTACCCTGATTACAATATGGTATCCCCACCCATAACCCCTGTCTCATTGCGACTATAGAATCATGTACAACAACCTGGCTCTCATAAGTCCACTCCAATATGTTGTGAACCAGCTCTTGACCCTGATAAAAGCATAAACAGATACACAAAAGATTGTTAAGGAAATCTGCAATTTTTTAGATTTAGCTTGCAATTTGAATATTTCAGGCAAAACAAATTTTACATTGCTTGTACAGAAAAGAGGAAACAAACAATATAGAAAGAAGAACCCATGTGTGGATACTAACTCAAGAGCACTAGGTGAATAGTATGGGTATCACACTTACCACAAGCAATCCTCTAGGTTCCTGCCCAATACTATCCAGCTCAAAAGGAACTCTGCCCTTGAGGCTTGAAGCCTTCCCATAATTCATGTAGGCATTAAGGTTTGAATATTTCAGGCAAATGAATTTTACATTGCTTGTACAGAAAAGCGAACAACAAAATATAATAAATATAGAAAGAAGGACCTGGGTATGGATACTAACTCAAGCCCATTAGGAGAACAGTATGGGTGTCACAATTGGCCAACAACAATCCTCTAGGTTCCTACCCAATACTTTCCAGCTCAAAAGAATCTTTGCCCTTGATGCTTAAAGCCTTGTCATAACTCATGTAGGCTTAGAAGTTAAGGGCTTAATGCTACCAACTTTTGATCATCTTTGCCACCTGTAGGGTCAGTTTACTAAACCTGACATATTCTTCATGTTGACTACATAACTCATAAGTAACTGAAGTAGATTGCATGACAGATGTGTAAGTAACTGAGGTAATAAATGACAACTTTGGAATGATACAACACATAACTGACATTTCCGCATAATTAATTGTTCCTGCTTAAATGATTATCTTTGCTTAACTGACAAATTCCTCCACAAAAGATTCTCTTCGTAACTGACTATTCCTGCCGAGCCATGTAAAGATACTGATGCTTAACACAAGGGTGTCTCCTTCAGGCATAGTGGGGTTGTTTTAATAGTTACGGTGGGGAACTTGTTAGCACCTTGAAGGGTTAATTGGGTCACCTTGACATTCTTGTGTAAAAATACTGTAGGAACTGCCTACCATTCAAGTGATATGGTTGTACAACTAAAATACCTGGACCTAGACTCTTAACTATGACCACTAACATTCCTCAAATCTACAACTTGATGTCATTTTCCCAACCCCAACCCATACCTGTGCAATTTCCATTATCAGAAAGAATACAAGTGCAATTGCTGATGCAACATGTCATAACATTATCAACACTTTAGAAAAAAAATTAGTGTTGTAGTTCATGAAAGAAAAAAACTTTGTAATCACTTCCAAATCACTATAGTAACAATGCTAACTGATTTCAATTTCGAGTCAGAAAAGCTTAGGGCTCAAATGCTAACCCATGCTTACTAGGATGCTTGAGTTCAAAGCTCAGGATGTTTACAAAACTCTCCAGAAGAGGATACATCCAGTTAGCACGGGCCAGCAAATCTCCATGACTAGGGGATTACACTCAATCATGGAGCCTATAATAACCCCCTCTGATGTATAATTGTTTAAAATGTTTTTTCTGATTTAATTGGGGTTTTGCCAGGCAATGCAGGAAAATGCAAATGATTGCGTAATTGACAACTCAAGCAAATATATTAAACTAATAACTCAGATTTTTATTATTGCTTGGAAATTACATAAGATTCATACCCGGGAAAAACAACAGCATTAAATGCAGATCTGAAAGTGATTAACCAGCATCTGGAAACACCTGGAAATGGACGCCACACCTTTGTAACTGATTTCCACGCCTAGGAATTGCTGCAGTTCTCTTGCTAGACCCTAGGTGCCTCCCTTACAGCTGATTGCAGCCTTGAAACATAGGCAACCTGCTCTAGACAACATCACGCCCAGCAAGGAGATGTATGGCCTGCCATGAATGGAACAGCCTGCATTAAATGCTTCACACATGCCAGCAATAGGGTGTGAAATCTGCCTTAAATCTCACGGCCAGCTTAGGAAAGAACAATCAGCAATTATAACCAGCCATTCAACTTCTGATCTGTCAATGAAACCCTTTGTATTTGCTGCAAATTAATTTCTGGAACAATCAATGAAGCTCTGTGTGAGAT
This sequence comes from Sequoia sempervirens, assembly GCA_007258455.2. Classification (NCBI taxonomy): domain Eukaryota; kingdom Viridiplantae; phylum Streptophyta; class Pinopsida; order Cupressales; family Cupressaceae; genus Sequoia; species Sequoia sempervirens. The sequence continues at coordinate 3,498 of VDFB02109194.1, read as the reverse complement.
TATCTCTCTAAAATGCCCTTGGGTGATCTTTCACACCTATAGACACTGTTCTCTCTAAGGTTTTCATCCTCAAAAAGCTTCAATCTTCAAAACCAGCAAACCCTTGCTCAGTTTCTCCAATTTGCACAAGTTTTAATAAAATGATCAAAGATAATGAAAAAGCAAATGCTTTTTGGCTTTTTATACTCCGCAACCTCTAATTTGCCTTGGTGATCTTTCAAGACCTGTACACACTGTACTTTCTTCTATTGTTATGGACCTGGTGGTTTGGGGTTCAATGTATTTTTGGGCTGCTTTGTTCGAGGCAGTGGCTGGTATGACCCATGTTGGGGTTGTTTCTGAAACTCTTTGGGAAGAGTTGAATTTGTTGTATGTGGAAGTTTTTGGTGAAAGTTTTTTGGCTTTTATGTTGGTGAAGATGCTTCTGTCGGTCTTCAAAGATGTGTGTGCTCTCTTCCTGGCCCCGCTGTTTGTGTCTCCTATTGAGGTGGAGACATCTCCTTTTGTGGTGGAGACCCCTCCTTTAGAGGTGGAGGTGGGTTTGGCAGGTGTGGTGGAGAGTAGTTGTAGCAGGGGGGTTGTTGCCCCTGGAGTTGGTGGCTCTCTTCCCTCTTGTTGGCCTTCTCCTTCGCAACTCCTATTGAGGTGGAGTGTGCTCCTTTGGAGGTGAAGTCGGGGATTGTTGACAAGGTGGGTGTGTTTGTGGAAAGGGATCTCCCTTTCCCTTTGGTTCATTTTATGCTCGGTTCCGAAAACTCTCAAGTTGTTGCATGTTGGTTGCAAGCCTTGGTTCAGCATATTAAGTGATTGGCTTGTGCTGGGTTTCCCCTACTGCAAGGTGGTATTCTTTGGGTTTATTCCACCCTATTGGTGGGTGTGTTTGGGGAAAGGGATCTCCTGTTCCCTATGGTCTATTTTATGTTCAATTCTGGAAACTCTCGAGTTGTTGCATGTTGATTGCAGACCTTGGTTCAACATTTTATTCGGTTGGCTAGTGCTGGGTTTTCCCCTACTGCACTGTGGTGTTCTCTGGTCTAGTCACCTGGGTTTCCTTTCCAGCTGGGTTATGGTCTTTGGTGGCTGCAGTTCCTTTTCCCTGTAGTTGTTTTATAACCGGTTCCTTGCTCCAGTCAAAAGCTTTGGTTGTTAACGGTCCTACCCTACCTCACTCCTCATGAGTCTTGCTTTTAGAGGCCTCTCTTTTTGGGAGCCACCACTCTTTGGCCTCAATGGTTGCTTTGTATTGGGTACTGGCCCTTCTAGTTTTATCATAATCAAAACTTTAATAATATTATTAAATCATTAATTCCCATTAATTAACCAACACTAGCTCAAAAGAGTGATCCAATCACATTTTCTAGATGTAGGCATGATGACGACTGATCCAGGCATAACTTACTATAAATAGTAAGTATAAGCAATATGACCAAGTGACTAACTATAAATAGTAAGTGTGGGAGAAATCGACCAAGATGACATCCAAAAGGCCCACCACCAAAACACTGAGTCTCTGAGCAGAAGAATACTGAGATAAGCATCAAAAAGCCTGCTAAGGAGCCACTGATTACCCTCAAAAGGGTCCCCTAAACATCCCATTAGCCTACGGGACCAGATAGTAGGCTAACCACTGCAAAGATACTGATCCCGAAAAAGGGGACATTACAGAGCCTCTTTCTATAAAACAGAAATTCCTCAAACTAGTATAGAACGAAACCATAGTACATTTCAATATAATAAGGCACCAACTTTCCCTTGGATGGAGGTTTTCTATCAATGCATACAAGTCAAACTACCCACTCCATATAGAGTTTAGACCACCAAAACATGGTCACAATCCAAATTTGCCTTTACATGCCTTATACTGGATTTGCCAAGGGAACAAATTGAATCTGGTTTAGACCCAATTGAATCTGATTTAGACCCAACTAATGAAATAGAAAATGAAAGCATAAGGACTCTAATTGCATTTTGCAAACTAATTAGAAAAATCCATTCCCCTAGTAAGCCAGAACCCTTCATACCCGTATCTAAAAAAGAAGCTCCATTCTATGCCAAAAATGACTCGTTCACACTTGACCTCATGACCATCCTTCCAGAAATGCCAATTCCAACCCTACAGAAAAAGCCCAGCCCACTTCACAGAAACCCACAGGCCTGACCGAAACACACTTTTGAAGCCAAAGCTTGCCCGGTTAGAATACTCTTCCCAAAGAAAACAACTTCCAAAACTTCTGGACTGGCTGCTTTAACCAGCAATTATATTTTCTCTAACAAAACTTTCTATATCAACAATGTAATATTTAATATCATAAAGACTTCGAATTCTCACACTGATTACTAACAAAATAAAGTACACCGTGCAATTACAATAAAGATATGGGCGATTGGAACATGCACAACCTGTGACAAGGACCTGGACCTAAATATTAATAAAATCAAGACACAACAACGTTGATACAAAAAAAATACCGTAAACACATAAGTCTTAAGGCCAACATGCCAAACAACTATGCAAAGTTACAAAGGTTGAAATTTGAATCATGAAACTGCTTGCAGGCATAAATACACATATGTTTCCATTTCTGATATATATATATATATATATATAAACACCCAATTCTAACAATTTGTCGTGTCTTATGGGATTTGAACTTGGAGCTTTGATAGGAAAGCCCCCGTATATATTTAAAATTGTAGCTTTCGATAAGGAACATATATGTGCCCCAAATATACTTGTTCCACTAGAATTTTTGCAATACCCCAAATATACCTATTCCAGTAGGTTTTCTGCAACACCTAAAATATGCAAGTTCCTATGAAATTCCAGCAGTACCCCAAATATACCTGCTCCTGCTATTGTAGAATTCTACAATACCCCAAATATAGATATTCTTCGTACGAGAGTTACCATTAATGAAAATCCAAAATGGTCTCTTACATTACTGTGGACTTTCGACAATACCCACAATATAACCATTCCCTATTGAGAGGTACAATTATGTTTATATATCCAAACACACAAAAACACAACATTGCATCCTACATCCCTGTAGAATTTTGACAATACACATAACGTATCTAGTCCTCAAATGAAACCTACAATTATATCAGTAAGATTTTCTACAACAGAAAGGGTAAAGATGAAGAAACACGCCTTAAAAAAATGGAACTGAGATGTCCAGGGCTGACTGTTCTGCTGGTTCTGAGGAAGATTTTGTATTGAATTCTGTTGCTGGTTTTGCATGCCCATCCATGCCATCATTGACTGATCCATTGCTTTCAGTTGCCCAGATCAAAGAGCCAAAAGTTAATGTGGGAAAACAAGTTAAGGGCGTAAAATAAAGAATCCTTCTTGATTTGAGAAATGTCAAAATTGCTTCTGGTTATTTGACATTTTGTCATATAAATAGAGGGGTTGCAACAAAATCAATTTTTTTTTTTTCCTAATTTCCTTTTCTTTTCCTTTTCTTAGTTAAAAAGTAGTTTTCCCTATCAATT